>JASVEL010002768.1:0-73753 GCA_032618575.1 Nicotiana noctiflora
ACCCAGTTCACTTCACGGTTCTGGAGAGCTGTACAGCAGGAGTTAGGTACTCGGGTGGAGCTGAGCACAGCATTTCACCCCCAGACTGATGGGCAGTCCGAGCGCACTATTCGGATTTTGGAGGATATGCTCCGTGCGTGCGTGATTGAGTTTGGAGGTTCATGGGATCACTTCTTGCCACTGGCGGAGTTTGCTTATAACAACAGCTATCAGTCCAGTATTCAGATGGCACCGTATGAGGCCCTATACGGTAGGAGGTGCAGGTCTCCCGTGGGTTGGCTCGAGCCGGGCGAGGCCAGGTTGCTAGGTACTGATATGGTTCAGGATGCAATGGACAAGGTTAAGGTGATTCAGGACAGACTTCGTGCAGCCCAGTCTAGACAGAAGAGTTATGTGGACAAGAAGGTTCGCGATGTGGCTTTTATGGTCGGCGAGCGGGTTCTGCTTCGAGTCTCGCCCATGTAGGGCGTTATGAGGTTTGGAAAGAAAGGGAAGCTGAGTCCTAGGTTTATCGGCCCTTTTGAGATTTTGAGGCGTGTTGGGAAGGTTGCTTTTGAGTTGGACTTACCTCCCAGCCTAGCCGGAGTTCACCCTGTATTTCATGTCTCTATGCTTCGGAGATACCATGGCGACCCGTCGCATGTGTTGGATTTCACCTCTGTTCAGCTAGACAAAGATCTGTCTTATGTTGAGGAACTAGTAGCCATTCTAGACAGGCAGGTCAGGAAGCTAAGGTCAAAGAACATCGCTTTGGTAAAGGTTCAATGGCGGGGTCAGCCGGTCGAGGAGGCGACTTGGGAGACCGAGCAGGATATGCGCAGCCAGTACCCTCATCTTTTCACCACTCCAGGTATGTTTTCTATGCTCGTTCGAGGACGAACGAATCTTTTAAGTGTGGGAAGATGTAACGACCCGGCCGGTCATTTTAGAAAATTTCGCCCCAATCCCCAATTTAATTGTTCCCATAAGTTCATTTCTGCTATTGTGGTTTGCCGGGAGAGTCGGTTCTGAATTTTGGAGCATTTTGGGGCACTTAGTACGTAAATGAAAGCTTTAAAGTTAGAAAATGGTCCGTAGCTGGAACAGTGGAAAGACGACCTCGGAACGGAAATCCGATGGTTCCATTAGCTACGTTAGGTGATTTCGGGTTTGGGAGCGCATTCGGAATGTGTTTTGGAGGTCCGTAGCTCAATTAGGCTTGAAATGCCGAAGTTTGAAATTTTGGCGAATCCAAACGATAGGTGAGATTTTGATCCGGGGGTTGGAATGGAATTCCGACAATTTCTGTAGCTTCATTATGTGATTTTGGATATGTCCGCAAATTTTTAGGTCGTTCAGACGTCGTTTGGTCGGGTTTTAGATCGGATGTGCAATTTGGAAAGCTTTAAGAAATTTAGGCTTGAATTCGATGTGAATTATGGGTTTTGATGTTGTTAGACGTGTTTTTATGATTGGAACAAGTTCGTATCGTGTTTTAGAGTATGTTGGTGGTTTTCGTTGGGGTCCTTGGAGCCTCGGGATGAATTCGGGGGTCCAAACGGACCAATTTGTGGCAAAGGCACTGCTGTTTCTGTTGCAATAATTGCAGAGCAATTTTGCTCTCCGCGATCGCGGATATAACCATGCGATCGCGTAAGGTGTGGTGGTAATTGATCGGGATCGCGATGCCTAGGATGCGATCTCGTCAGTCTGGAAGTTGAAGCATCGCGATCTCGTGAGGTAGTATGCGATCGCGTAAGGTATTTGGTTGGAAGCAGTGTGATCGCGTGGCGCGTGTCGCGATCACTTAGGGTAGTTTGGGGAGCCGACCGAGTTTGTTCTTCACGATTGCGTTCATATCATTGCGATCGCGTAGGGTCGCTAAGTTGTTCACTACGATCGCGTCCAAGCCCACGCGATCGCGTCGAAGAAAAATAGGCCGCGGATTTGTGAATCGCGATCGCGAGCCCAGTGCTGCGATCGCGTAGAGTTAATTGGCCTGGCAGTGACTTTAAGTCCAGAAACATTTCAGACGCGGCCTAATACACAAAAACGCCATTGTTGAGCTTCAAGAGAGGAAATTGAAGGGGAAATGCTGGGATATCATCAGAAAATCATCGGGGGTAAGTTTCTTGACCTTAGTTCGTTAGTTTATCATGAAATCCGTGATTATTTCACTGAAAATGGAAGATTAAAGGTGGGTTTGAGCCCTAGGCCTAATTTTAGAAAACCTTTGATTTGAATGGGCAAACGGAGTCCGATTTTGATAAATTTTATATGCACGGACACGTATTGAGATAAGGAACCCGAATATATAACTTTCATGATTTTCCGATAAGCGTACCGAAAGTCGGGTTTTGGAAACTTGTGGGTTTTGGTGTATTTTGAGTTGTTTTGATTGGGTAATGCCCAATTGGCCTATTTTGATATGATTCTATTGATTTTTATCAGATACTACACCTATTTAGGCCGACGTTCGCGGCAAGAGAGTTGTTTCTTAGCGGTTTTGTACCGGAGTTGAGGTAAGTGGCTTGTCTAACCTCGTGTGGGGGAACTTTCACCCCTAGGATATTATGTGGTAGCTTAAATGCCTTGTACGAGAGGTGACGGGCGTGTACATGCGCTGGTTGTTGAACACATACTTTACTTGAATTGTCCAATTTGTGATATTCCTGCTCTTAGCCGATTGAATCGTTACTTTACCCGGTATTAGTTAGAAAAGCATGATTAGCTAGGATTCAACATGTCTAATTGCCTAGTTTACTTACTTGGACTTTTTGATAAATTGTTGGCACTAGTTCGGAGAGTTTGTAGTTAAACTTATTATGTTCTCTCTGTGTGTTTTCTTTATTTGATGTGTTGGTGGACAGCAGGTTACATTCCTGGAGATCCCAGGGTTGTGGGTTCGATTCCTAGAGACCCGGAGTGATATTGTTTGTGGACTGCGGGTTCGATTCCTGGAGATCCTGATGTTATTGAGATATGGACTGCGGGTTTGATTCCCGGAGATCCTGATGTTATTGAGATATGGACTGCGGGTTCGATTCCCGGAAATCCTGATGCTATTGAGATATGGACCGTGGTTTCGATTCCCGGAGATCCTAAGCTATTGATATATTATTGAGATGTGGACTGCGGGTTCGATTCCCGGAGATCCTGAGATTTTATTGAGACATGGGTTGCGGGTTCGATTCCCGGAGACCCAGGGGTATTGTTAATGGGACTGTGGGTTCAATTCCCACAGGTCATGGACTTGTTAATTGAGTTTGTTACTTGTTGTTAGTTTAATTGTAGACGGTTACAGTAATTCATTTTATTGTTGTTATTTCGGGATTATTGTCATTTAAACTGCTTATTATTGTTATTACCATTTTGTAACTATTGTCTCTCAGTAGGGCCCTGACTTCCTCGTCACTACTCCATCGAGGTTAGGCTTGGCACTTACTGAGTACCGCCGTGGTGTACTCATGCTACTCTTCTGCACACTTTTGTTGTGCAGATCCAGGTACATCAGGACACTCTCATACCAGGTGATTCAGTAGTGCTTTGGGGAGACCTTGAGGTATGATCTGCTACGTCCGCGGATCCGGAGGCCTTCCTTCTATTCTGATAGTACTAGTAGATATTTTTCCTTTACTTCGTTGTTAGATACTCTTTATACATAGAGCCGCAGTTGCATATTCTCTTTTAGTCTTTGTTACCCGTGGGATTCCGGATCTTGGTGGTGTTTCATACAGTGTGTTTGACGGATGTATGTGCCAAACGACACAGATTACATTTCTTTTTATGCTATTTTTCCGCTATTCCTTATTTAAATGTTCATAACTTGTATGTTCTACAACTTGTTAGGCTTACCTAGTCGTGGGGACTGGGTGCCATCACGACATGTTCACGATTGGTGAACTAGGGCCGTGACAATATGATCATTCATGATTTGTTAGAGACTTGAAGAAATGAAAAGTGAACATATGAGCTTGTTGAGCCTTGTTAGGAATTTTCTTATATGTAATTGAGCCGTATATGAGTTCTTGATATTTTCTTGATGATTATGGATCGGGCAGATCGCCTCAGTGAGAATAGATGCATCTATGGTTCGAGTCGCTCGACCCTCGACATTACATAATTTATTTTTTATTTGAGCTGACCATTGACCTCGGCATGATTGCACATGATTTATGTGCTTACATTTAGACATGACATGATCACTTGTTTAATATTAAAGAAAAGGGTAAAATGGTAATTAAATTATGGTCAAGAACATGAACATGGCTTCTCTTTTATACTTGTATTATTGGATAGCCTTATGATGTATGTCTCACATTATTATCATATTATCTTGACCTTAGTAAGTATCAAGTCGAACTCTCGTCTCTACTTCTTTGAGATTAGACAGGATACTTACTGGGTACATGTTGTTTATGTACTCATGCTAAGCTTCTATAATTAAATGTATAGGATTTAAGGTAGGTGGATCTTGGCATCGTTCTGGTGCTTTTCAGTGAGCATGTCCGGGGCTTCTACGGTGAGCTGCTTCCCTTTTTGTGCCGATCCGCAGCCGAAGAAGTCTTTCTTTGTATTTTTGTTTTTGTCTATCCTGATTCAGACAGTAGGATAGTATATTATCCTTTTATGTATATTCTACTAGTTGCCCGTAGCTTGTGACACCTGGTTCTGGAACACACGTTAGTAGACATTCATTTTTGGGTTGTATAACTATTTTAATGCAGTGTTATCACTCTTGGCTTCAGCTTTAACTTTGAAAAATCTGCTATGCTTCATTTTTGAATAAAGAAAAATGAGAACTTAATTATACTTCCGCGTTGGCTGGCCTGACAACTGTGTCGGACGCTATCATGACCTATTATGAAAAATAGGTCATGACACAATAGAAGAAAAATCGGGTAACATTTTATTTACCTAGTGTGATTATAGTAATATAAAGATATTAAATTTTCCTTTCATTTATAGTCTCAAATGACAACCACTTTGGATAATATATTTGAAACACAAAAAGTTTCTTTTGAGACTTACTACCACCAATGTCATGAATAATTTTATTTCTTCGGATAGTAACAAATTCTCTCTTCTAGTGCTCTCAATAATTTTGCACTACAAGTTCTTTTATAACACCATCCAAGTGGTGATTTTTTCCTATACGGAGAAAATTATCTTATCATATTTTCATGGTCAAAATCATCATAAGCAAAAACTTTTCTTGCTTTAATTTTTCCTTTAATAACTTTTTGTAAGGCATGGCAAAATAGTTTCGGCGTAACACATGTACACAACCAAATACATATTCGTGTAACCACATAGAAATGTGAGTACGTGATTTTTGCCCTACATGAGAATTACTCCCAAAAATTCAAAATAAAATTGTTTTGTATCGTTGTAATATCTGTGGATTTTTGTGTTAATTTTTCTCATTATTTGTGTTCTTTGGGTATGCATGTTTGTTTGTTTAAATTAAGAAAAATACAAAAAAATATATTGCGTTCGCATTCTTAGGATTTAATTTACAATTGAGAGTAATTAAGTTTGTTTTACGAAAATGAAAAATAACAAAAATATGTATCTTTTGCATTTTTTGCCATTTAGTGTCCAATTGTGTGATTTTATTTTTGTGTTTTAATTGTGTGTGCGATAGTTATTGTTAAGAATTGATAATTTTGGTTTTTAATTAAATCTAATATTTTGATTAGGAGTTTAAAGGAAATAAAAGACATGAAAGAAAATAAAAATAGAACTCGGACCAGGCCCAAAACTCCACCAGCCCAGAATCAAAACCTATTTCACCCAGTCCCATAACCCGGTCTGCCCGACCCAACCCGTTTTATTTAAATCTGATCTGGGCCGTTGGATTTTCGTGATCCAACGGCCATGATTAAATCATTACCCTTTAATCACCCAAAACCCCCCAAACCCGTTTTTCCCCTTCATTTCTCACCACCCCCAAAGACCCTCGTAACGGCCAGCCAAATAACCCACCATTCCCCGCCTTCCACCGCCATAGCACCACCGGCCGGAAATCGTCTCCTCCGGCGGCAGTTGTCCAAACAGCCCCAAATTAACACCGCACGACCGCCTAACTCCCCTCTCCCTAAATCTGTTGTTATTTTTCTTCGAATCAGTCCCCAGCTTCTCGAATATCCAGTTGAAGATTCGAGCCAAAACCAAAATCCTCCCAATCAATCCCAAAATCACACCCTGGCACCCCATGACCACCCTCGTACCCCTACCAACCTTGGTCCAGCTCGAATCTGGCCGAAATTGGTCAAGCCCCAAAATTGAGCCCTCGAGAACCCTAAATTCAAAATTAGGGATTCCGTCCAAATTAAAAGAGGATTGGGACCCAATAGATTTTAATTGAAATGTTTTCGGTTGAAAACATTTCAATTAAGATCCGTTTGGTTGCCAAAACCCAAGTTTTTAAGTCAAAAGATCCGAGTTCGTTTAGTGGCAAGCCTGTTTGATCTGCTTGAAATTTCTCAAAGGTATTTCTGCTCGTTCTTTATCTTTATTTATTAGTGTAGTTGTTTTGTTAAATTTCTGTTTTGTTTGATTGATAATTCTTTCGTTCTCTTCTCCTCCAAATCTAGACCTTTTTATTTGGTCAATTTGTGTGTTTTTGATTGTTGTTTGAGTATATTAGTTATCAAATACATATTTGTTTCGATTAATACCATCGAGTAATTAATTCTGCATTTTACTTGGTTTACCCGAGATTTGTGAAATCACTGGGTCATCGATTGATTGTTATCGATTATACATGTTACAATCGATTAGTCAAATGTTGACGATTAGTTTCGTAGGCCTGTTTGTTAGCACTTTAGAACAGAAATTGACCCTATTTCTATCCAGAATCACTGTTGGATTTGAGTCTTGAACTGTTTGTGATTCCAAATTAAAGTGGGAATTGGATATAGCTATTTAATCTTAATTTACAAATCAGAAAGTAACAGTTGAGTTTCAAGAGTGCATTGCACATGAAAATGGGTTGGTGAAACCTGCTGGATAGCAGTATATCCTATTTGTTTTTGCCTTTAGGACTTGTTTAGTTATTAGAACCTACACTTAGACAAATTTAAGTGGAGGAATCAGAGAATATCAGGACAGTAGTTAGTTTTTAGTTTTTGCTGAGTGTTTTAAAGGCTGGAAAATCAGAACAGGCATGGGGGAATGACTAAAAGGCTAAAGGGATGCACATGGGAGGGAATATACAAGCTGTAAAGAAAAGTGAAGGTTTGGAATAAAAAATGAGTGGATTTTACTCTTTAAAAGGGACTGAATAGACAGACAGTAGGGGATAGACACAGAGAGAGAGTTTAAGGAGAGATTTCTGAAAAACAGAGAGAATTCTGGAAAACAGAATAGGGAGGGTGAACAAAAAGTAAAAAACAGAAGGGATGGTGAACAAAAAGTAAAACAGAGAGGGTGAATAAGAAGTAAAACATAGAGATTAGTGTGCAAAAATAGAGGTGGGAATACAGGGAGTTCATTAGAGGAGAGTAAGATGAAGAAACAGGATAGGAGAGTTGAAGAGAGCAGTCTGAGATAGGCAGAGAGTCTTAAACATAGGAAGGGAGATTTGAAATTTGAATTAGAACTCCAAGAAGTGCTGCACATTGACTATTTCCGGTTAATTTTGGGTCAGTGGCAGATTTGTATCTCTTAATAAAAAGGGGCTAGATTGCTGGAGAAGTCATGTAGTTCATGGATCAAATTGTGAATGCATTCAAGTGTGTTTGTGTAGCTTGTGGTTGATTGCTTGGGTGTTGCTTGATTTCGAACTATTCCTGGTTTACTAAATTCATTCTGGGCTGTTGTTCAACCTCTGCTTACCACTACTGCTGACTCCTTTTTCTTCTTATATTTCCATTATCCAGGTATTTTCCTTTCCTTGGATATGTTGATTGGGAGAACAAGAATATTGATTTTGTTTGAATAGAAGATTGGCTGTATTAGTTCTGAAATGTGCTTCTATATCTACTTCTGAAAATCAATTAGATCTTATAATCTATTCAGTTTCTTTTGTAGTATTGTAATTGCTATATGTTCGATGAATTATGTGTTTGTCCAGCTATATTGTATTTGAATTTGGGTTGTTAATTGACATAAAAGGACTTTGAGTTTGTTGTTAAGAACTTGATCAAGATATGTGGATGTAAAGGCATTTATCAATGTTTTATTGCTACAATCAGTATTGTTTTTAGCTAACTAATAAGCTGTTAATACTAGGATGGTTCATTTTATTTCGTTCGAATTGTGTTATAGTTTCAGTTGTGTAGTGTCAAACTCAAGAGAGTCGGAATCGGAAGAAGACTTGAAAAACTGTGATTTTCGTTCATGATAGTAATTGCAACTTAAGTTGGAAATCAGTGTTTGGTATTGGATTAGCTTAGAACAATAATTCATATCGCATTATGTCAAGTCAAAAAATAGGAATTAGAATTAGTTAAAATGTAAATACTTTAGGATCCTTTAGTCACTCCGAAATTGATAAGCGTGGTACATTTATGTCCGAATCAACAATCATTTTGACAATTGTATTAGGACGAAATGGGTAGTTTATTGGTAGTTTAAATTGCTAATCATTATCGTTCCCACCTCAGTTGATTTGTTAAATGGCAGTATGTGCTCAATTAGTGTCACGTTCGGGACCCAATTATAATAGTTCTTAAACCATAATTAAACTAGGAATTTTATTTCATTTTTAGAAACAAGCTAAATATAGGAGTGTAGTTTACTTTAGGTTTTTCCTTAAAAAATAAAAACAATGAGACGAATCCCGCCGAATAAAAAGACATAAAATTGCGGGACTTTCGCAAATGTATATAATTCTTTAGATTTCGAAATGGGTCGTTTTGGTAAATTTCACGGCTCTATCAAAAAAAAATAAATAATAATAATAGCGCATTAGTATCTTTAAGCGCGTATTTAATAATATTACCTTTCTAAACTCGGGTGCACATTTATGTGACCCAAAATCCAAATTTCAACAATGTCGAAATGTGTTAAAGACCACAGGCGTACTGGTACGGTGTAGTCCGAAGTATATTTTTACGACGTTGCAATTCTTATAAAGTAATAATAATCACAAGCGGTTAAAAGTTAAAATTCGCACGTAGGCTTAACATGTATTAATATAAGATAATTTAGCCAAATATAATAATTGAGCGACCGTGCTAGAACCACGGAACTCGGGAATGCCTAACACCTTCTCTCGGGTTAACAGAATTCCTTATCCGGATTTCTGGTTCGCGGACTGTTAAATAGAGTCATTCTTTTCCTCGACTCAGGATTAAACCGGTGACTTGGGACACCATAAACCTCCCAAGTGGCGACTCTGAATTAAATAAATAAATCCCGTTTCGATTGTCCTTTAATTGGAAAAACTCCATTTACCTTCGTGCCCTCACGGGTTAGCGGAAAAAGGAGGTGTGACAGCTCTGGCGACTCTGCTGGGGAAAGACTAACCAAGAACTTCGGTTCATCGTTTAAGAATTCGAGCTCAGTTAAATTGTTGTTTTTGTCTATATCTGATTTTATTATATGTTTAATTAATGTGCTATATGTCTACCGCTTTGATACTAGTTGCACTGTATATACAAACTGCTATATGTTTACCGCTTTGATACTATCTGAACTGTATATACAAACTGCGTCGAGTCCTTTCTTTCTCTCACCCCCGGGGATGTGCTCACTGGTTGAGACTCCCTATTCTGTTAGTGTCATACCCCGAAATAATAAAGAGGCTCGGAAAGTTTCTAAGCCGGTTGGCCTTTTGGTTCCCGGAAAGGAGCTCCTTCCTCAACTCGAGTTGTCCGCTCGGGTACACAGTCTAGAACACATACCCAGGTTTTGAACTTAGAATAACGTGACTTCATGCCGGATCCCTAGTAGGAACGCTTATTTGCATTATGTTGCATTTGACTTAGGGGACTCAACACAGGGGTTGGGCCCGTCTAGGACAGGTAACCCGGTAATCAAAGACCGAGCATATTATATGTTACATTTATTTGTCCTGTATTATTATGCTGATTGGTTAAATTCCTGAAAACAAAAAGAAAGAAATTTGGAATAGAAAAGTATTGAAATATTGACAAAACTCAGTCGAAAATTTGAAAAGAAAAGTTTGAAAAATAGGTAGAATAATTTTGTTGAAATAATTGGTCATAAAATAATCTGACCGAACTACGCAAGGTTTGATTCTCCCCATTAGGTGGGATACGTAGGCAACCCTCATCGGGTCCAACCACCCCTTTAAACAATTCAAAAAAATAAAAAAAATAAAAAAAAATGTCGAAGTTTTAGTTTTCAATAAAATCAAAGTAACGCTGTTTTTGAAAATAGCCGAATGTTCCGAAAGGACTCCGGAAGGCTGTTTTTTACAAAAATGGCCACTTTGAAATCTTTCCTTTTTCTTTTTAATAATAGCCTTGAAATTTTCCATGTGGAAATGTTGAAAGGCCGTAGCCTCAAATTCAAGTTTGAGTTTACCATTTTTTTTGAAAAAATGTGTGTTTAGTTTTCAATTAATCGAAGTGATGCGATTTTCAAAAACAGCCGAATGTACCCGAAAGGGACGCCGGAAGGCTGACTTTGCATAAACGGCCTCTTTTGGGTCATTTCGTAGATTTTAGTCAATTGACCCTCACAGCTTTATAATCTTCGTCCCCGAGGCGCTGAAAGGCCGTGTTTGTAAAAACAAGGTTTTTATTCCAATTTGAAAAAAGGGGTTTTCAAAGATAATTGAAAAGGGAAAAGCTGGAATGGTGCATGCGGTGAATACATATATGGTTAACTGACTAGGTGCATTGCATCCAACGTGCGATAACATATCTGTTAAACTCTGTGAGCTTACAAGTTTGTTGCATTTCCAGAAAGTTTAGCGGTTGGCTTGGCAGAATATTCTGGCCAATCACCATTATCATACTAGATCAAAAGGGCCAATTCTAGCAAGCATGTCTAGTTCCGGCAAAAGTCTCGATGGAGAGAAAACAGAGATACAAATCATGAAAGAGGAGGTGGATCGGTTGAGACAGCAAATGACAGAGATGCACCTAGCCTGGGCTAGGGGACAGTCATCACTAAACCTTCCTACTCTTACACCAGCACCAGAGCATCCGCCCATTGATCCATCGACAAGTGCCCCGATCTATCCGTATTATCAAGGGGAAAACCCTTATGCCTCCTAGATCCCACCTGCTAGACAAAATACTCCTCCTCCGGTCACCCCTGTTTTCGTGGCACCTCCACCTGCTACTTTACAGAAGTCGTCCAGTGAACCGCTTTTCCAAATACATGACAATCATTTTTATGATCCCGAGCCTACCTTTAAGGCTCCTGAACCGCATTCACACACCCCTCACTGGGATAACCCGGCAGAACCGGAAAAGCACTTCAAAAGTTTGGAGCATGAGGAGGTTATTCGGAAAGTTAAGAGCCTGGAGCAATCCTTCAGGAATATGCATGGTTTGGGCAACCAAGTCAGTGTCGCTTACAAAGATCTGTGTCCATTCCCAGATGTCCAGTTGCCAGCCGGGTTCAAAATGCCCATGTTTGACCTATACGAGGGGCATGGTGACCCAGTAGCCCATCTTCGAGGTTTTTGTAGCAAAATGCGAGGAGCTGGAGGGCGAGATGAAATTCTGATAGCTTACTTCGGTCAGAGCTTGGGAGGGTCCGCATTAGAATGGTACACCAGGTAGGATCCCAGCAGATGGTTTACATGGGATGACCTGGCCCAAGCATTCATCGGCCAGTTTCAATATAATCTTGAAATAATCCCTGATCGCTTATCATTGCTAAAACTAGAGAAGAAACCCGCCGAAAGCTTCAGAGAATTTGGGTTCCGCTGGAGGGAACAGGCGGCAAGGGTAGATCCACCGATGAGAGAGAACGAGATGGTGGATTACTTCTTGCAGACACACTGGAGCCAACTTACTTTAGTCACCTGGTGACATCGGTTGGTAAATCTTTCAATGAGGTGGTCAAAATGGGTGGAATGATAGAAGAGGGAATTAAGTCCAATAAGATCTTGAGCTATTCCGCGTTAAAAGCAATAACTCAAGCTATTCAGAATGGCAGAGGGGTTGCATTCGGGAAGAAGAGAAGAGAAGAAGTTGCAACGGTAGAGGAGGGTACTTGGTCCAGATCGAAAGGTCCTTCACCTCATTACCAAGCCGGACCCTACCACCCAAATCACCCTAATCACCCTCCCCGAAACACATATCCACCACCAAGGGCTTACAATAATCCTCCAGGACCAGACTTCCATGGGAATCATGCCTTCAGAAAGGAAAAGACACAAAGAACATTCACCTGAGTTGGGAGAAACTTATACTGCTCTGTTCCACAAATTGAAGCAGATAGGTTTGTTGATTCCTATTGAGACAAGATTGCCAAATCCCCTACCCCCAAATGTGGATCGCTCGGTAAGCTGTGAGTATTGTTCAGGGGCTCTCAGACATGATACCGAGAAATGTTGGAAACTGAAACATGCAGTGCAAAATCTTATTGACACCAATAAGATCGAGGTGCAGACACCAGAGGCACCCAACATTAATCAGAATCCATTGCCAGCTCACCCTTAGACCCAACATATAAGAAGTCATGCTTGGTAATCATGAGGAGTCTTCGGTGGTTTGTTTTGTTGTCATTTCTTTTGTCCGAGTTGTTTTCGGGGTTGTGACCCGGATCTTGTTTTGAAGTGAAACCCTCTTATCTTTGCATTTTTGGTCATTGCAGTTTGCTTAGTCGTTTCAAGTTTCGTTTCAGTTTTGTATTCTGGTTTGCTTGATTGTATCTGAACCACTTCTCCGTTTAGTGAAACTTTTGGTCTTTTATCACCCAGTTCGTCTTTTTGTTTAGTTTTTCTATCTTTAAATTTGTCATTTGTTTGAACGCCGACTCTAATGACATGGCATCACACATAATTTTGGCCTAATATTAAGGGTAAATCATGAAGCAATTCAAAGATAATCAGGTCATTTTAAAAAGAAATAAAAATGATTTGAGATTATTTGGAGCCCGAATCATGTGAGACTGGGGCAGGTAAAACATGAAGAAACCCTTAAAGGAAAATTGGCTATGCTAAGACGGGGTTTGATTGTGATACTAAAATGAAAGTGTCATCCAGCAATACTTTAAAGTGACAGATGAAAAGGCGAATGAACGATATGGTTATCAATTAGGGCACAAACAGAAGATGTCGTGAATATGTTGTTTGAACTTGGCATGTTTTGAAAATTGGAATGACGAAGGCATTTTGTTTCTGCTATCCAAACACTTTATCCATCGTCAACCCTTTGAGCTTTATTTTAAAATCTTTCATACCCCTCCTTCAGAATTAGTTGCAAAGACTAGAAACACATGTTTTAAAGAGAAGAGAAAAAAGGGATAAAGAAAAAGAAAAGAAAAGAAAACAACAAAAGGAGATAAAGAAAATAAAAGAAAAAGAAAAATGAATGAAACTTGAAAAAAAAGAAGGGAATTGGGAACTACGTTTGACCTGATTCCTTAAAGAGGATACGTAGGCGCTTCACGGCTCGGTCATAGTGTAAATAAAGTAATAAAAATTCCCCAAGTAAAAAACTGGGGCAAAGAAAAATTGTGTTGATTATAAATAAATTTAGGTCCGAAGGTTGTAAATTTTGAACTCAGAATTGATTTTGTTTTGAGCCTTCAATACCCTCTCTTTCTAGCCCTATCCAAATCCCACATTACGGTTGTCACGACCCCAAATCCGGTCGTGATGGCGCCCAGCACACTGCTAGGCCAACCCGACCAATAAACAACAATCACGGAGCCACAAGCTCACTTTATCCAATTTAAGCATAACAGTGATAGATATATTAAAAATAGGGAACCAAGTCCCAACACGTGCCAACTCCCATAGACCGAAGGGTCAAGAGTCATGAGCCTCTACTGAACATGAGTGTATAAAGGTTTACAAGATACCAAGTGCGGAAAGAAAGGTCAATACAAAATCAAGACAGTAAGAAGGAATATCGGGTCCTGCGGACTCTACAGCTACCTCGAATATCCACAATTGTCGCCTCGCACAGCTACTGGATCACTGCTGAGAGGTACCTGGATCTGCACACAAGGTGCAGGGAGTAAAATGAGTACTTCCAGACTCAGTGGTAATAAACAAGGGTAAGACAGCGCAGATAAGAAATCCGCAATAAAGCACTATGTAAAGCTGTAATCAAATACCCTGTCACAGAATCAATATCAACTGTACCTGTACCAACAAGTACCAGCAAAACAGTATAACAGCTAGCAGATGTAGCTAAATGCAATGCAATGCATGATATGACCGCTACGGTGCGTAGCCCGATCCAATTTGGGTACCCGTGCTCATTGTGGGGGTTCAGACTCCGGAGGGGCTCCTACAGCCCAAGCACAATATCACTGCGGCGTGCAGTCCGATCCGACATATGTACTGCTGCGGCGCGCGGCCCGATCCACTACTAGTCAGCTAATATGCAATCACAGCCTCGCAGGCTCAAAAGTAGTTTTGAAAACATCTTTTATCATTTTTTCAGTTGAAAACAGAAATATCAAGTTCCAGAGATTTGGAAATAACATGATAACAGAAATAGCTGCGGACTAGTAGTAAACTAGCATGTCAATATGATAAGACAATGATAACGATCCTCGCGGGATACAATAACTGGCTCATGGCCCACAAGTATACTCAACCGCCCAAGAAGGGGGTTCCTCGGCTCAAGAGTGGCCATTAACACAATATATAATATACAACCATCCAAGAAGGAGGTTCGACGGCTCAAGAATAGCCTAATATCATAATACAGTATCAACAAGTCGGACTAAGTCATAGTCCCCAATCACAATCGACCCCGCACTCACAAGAGAGTACGTGTCTCGCCGCTATACAGCGTCACAAAGTGGTATACCGGGGTTTCGAACCCGTTGGTCATCACCCACATCTATTACTCACCTCAATACGGCACGACGACTACTCCGCAATGCCCTTGCCACGAGAATCAAGCTCCGCACGTGTAGAATCTGATCAAATACAGTAGAAATACAACAAATTAGGCCAATGGGACGACACCCAATCATTACAACTCAATTTACATCAAAATTCCCAAAGTTGTCAAAACCCGACTTTCGGTACGCTTGTCAAAAAATTACAAAAGTCACATATTCGGAACCCTCATCTCGATACGAGTCTAGGCATATAAAATTTACCAAAATCGGACTCCATTTGCCCACTCAAATCGGTGTTTTTCTTCAATTTAGGCCTAGGGCTCAAACCCTCCTTTAATCTTTTATTTACAGGGATTTAACCAAGGATTTCATGTTAAAATGATGTAATTAAGCCACAAAACTTACCTACAATGAAACCCCGATGATTTCCCAGCAATCTCCCGTCAATTTCTTCTCTTGGAACTCAAAACATGGAGGTTTTGGGTATTAAACCCGCGACTGGTCTGTTCTGAACTTAAACTCACTGCCAGAGACCCTTCTTCTACGCGTTCGTGACGCCTCTCACGCGTCCGTGAAGCTCTGCCCAAAATACCCTTCGCAAACGCGACATTCCATATGCGTTCGCGATGCATATTTTTATCAGCCATTCGGAGATCCTTCTACGCGAACGTGGCCATGACCCACGCGAACGCGATGCCTAATGACTTCCCTCTACGCGAATGCGTCCTTCGCCCACGCGTTCGCGATGCTTCCCGTCCTTGCCAATACGCGAACGCGATACCCCCCTCGCGAACGCGATGCCCGCTGAACTTGGCCTACGCGAACGCGGGCCGTGCCCTCGCGAACGCGAAGGCCAAATCACTGCCCAGTGATCTGCAGATTACAACAGGTCTTTTCTTGCTTCCAAATGCCGGATGATGGTCCGGATTCACCCCGAGGCCCCCGGGACCCCAACGAAAACCACCAACATACCCCAAAACGCGATACGAACTTGTTCCAATCATAAAAACACCATCCTAATCATCAAAATCACCAATTACCCACGGATTCAAGCCTAAATTTCTTCAAAACTTCCGAATTACACATTCTATCAAAAACCCGACCAAACGACGTCCGAATGACCTGAAATTTCGCGGACATATCTAAAATCACATAACGAAGCTACAAGAATTGTCGGAATTCCATTCCGACCCCCGGATCAAAATCTCACCTACCGTTCGAATTTCTCCAAAATTCCACCTTCGCCAATTCAAGCCTAAAACTACACTGGGCCTCCAAATTCAATTCCGATCGCTCCCCTAAGTCACAAATCACCTCCCGGAACTAACCGAATCATCAGAATCCGATTCCGAGCCCTCTAACCAAATAGTCAACTCCAGGTTGACTTTCCTTATTCAAGTCTCCTTCAAAAAGGCTATATGCCTCATTTTCAATCCAAATCACTCCTAAATCACCCGATAGACTCTAGCACTGGTATAAAAGCATAAAATATGTAATTACAACATAACGGGGTGGTAATTCTCGTGATGACGGGCCGGGTCGTCACATTCTCCCCTTCTTAAGCAAACGCTCGTCCTCGAGCGGGTCAAGAAACATACCTGAAGTCTCAAACAAGTGAGGATATCTGCTCCGCATCTCCCGCTCGATCTCCCAAGTGGCCTCCTCCACGGGTCGACCTCTCCACTGAACCTTAACCGATGCAATCTCCTTAGACCTCAATTTTCTCACCTGACGTCCCAAAATGGCAATAGGCTCCACATCATAGGATAGATCACCATCAAGCTGAATGGTGCTGAAATATAATACATGAGACAGATCTCCAATGTACTTCCGGAGCATAGACACATGGAATACTGGATGGACGCTGGATAATCTGGGCGGCAAGGCTAACTCATATGCCTCCTCTCCAACCCTCTTAAGTATCTCAAAAGGACCAATGTACATGGGACTCAACTTTCCTTTCTTCCCAAACCTCATGACACCCTTCATAGGTGAAACCTTCAACAATACTCGGTCACCAACCATGAAAGACAACTCTCGAACTCTACGGTCCGCATAACTCTTCTGACGAGACTGTGCTGTACGAAGCCTCTCCTGGATCAACTTTGCTCTATCCAGAGCATCCTGGACTAACTCGGTCCCTATCAATCTAACCTCACCAAGCTCAAACCATCCCACGGGGGATCTACACCGCCTGCCATACAATGCCTCATACGGGGTGATCTGAATACTCGACTGATAACTGTTGTTGTAGGCAAACTCAGCAAGTGGTAGGAACTCGTCCCACGAACCACCAAAGTCAATCACACAAGCTCGCAACATATCCTCCAAGATCCGAATAGTGCGCTCAGACTGTCCGTCTGTCTGGGGGTGAAATGCCGTACTCAACTCAACCCGTGTACCCATCTCTCGCCGAAATGCTCTCCAAAACTGAGAAGTGAACTGAGTACCCTGTCGGATATGATAGACACTGGGACTCCATGCAATCGAACGATCTCTCGAATAAAGATCGTCGCCAACCGCTCCGATGAGTAGGTAGTACTAACCGGAATGAAGTGAGCTGACTTAGTCAGTCTATCCACAATCACCCATACGGAATCAAACTTCCTCGCCGTCCGAGGGAGTCCGCTAAAAAGTCCATAGTGATCCTCTCCCATTTCCACTCGAGGAATATCAATGCGCCGAAATACACCACCGGGCCTCCGATGCTCGTACTTAACTTGTTGATAGTTGAGGCACCGTGACTACATGTCCGACAATGTCCATTTTCATCTTTCTCCACCAATAGTGTTGTTTCAAATCTTGATACATCTTCGCGGCTCCTGGATGGATAGAATACCGCGAGCTATGGGCCTCCTCCAGAATCAACTCACGAAGGCCATCAACATTGGGCACACATATCCGGCCCTGCATCCTCAATACGCCGTCACTATCAATGGTGACATCTCTAGCATCATCATGCTGAACTCTGTCCCTCAGGACAGCCAAATGTGGATCATCATATTGGCGCTCACGAATACGATCATATAGAGATGACCGAGATACAACACAAGCCAATACCTGGCTGGGCTCCGAAATATCTAACCTCACTAACCGATTGGCTAGCACCTGAACAGCATGAGAAAATGGCCTCTCCTCAGCTGAAATATATGCCAAGCTCCCCATACTGACCGCCTTCCGGCTCAAAGCATCGGCCACCACATTGGCCTTTCCCGGATGATATAATATAGTAATGTCATAATCTTTAAGCAACTCAAGCCATCTCCGCTGTCTCAAATTAAGATCTTTCTGTTTGAACAAGTGCTCTGGAGACTACGATGGTCGGTATACACCTCACAAGACACACCGTACAAATAGTGCCTCCAAATCTTCAATGCATGAACAATGGCGGCTAGCTCCAAATCATGAACAGGATAGTTCTTCTCATGTGGCTTCAACTGCCGAGAAGCATAAGCAATTACCTTACCTTCCTGCATCAACACACAACCTATCCCCACTCTCGAGGCTTCACAGTAAACAGTATATGAACCTGAAGCTGATGGCAATACTAACACTGGAGCTGTGGTCAAAGCTGTCTTGAGCTTCTGAAAGCTCTCCTCGCACTCATCCGACCACACGAATGGTGCACCCTTCCGGGTCAATTTAGTCAATGAAGAAGCAATGGATGAAAATCCCTGAACAAACCGGCGATAATATCCCGCCAAACCAAGAAAACTCCTGATCTCTGTAGCTGAGGACGGTCTAGGCCAACTCTGCACCGCCTCTATCTTTTTCTGATCAACCTGAATACCATCACGAGACACCACATGTCCCCGAAATGCTACGGACTCGAGCCAAAACTCGCACTTGGAGAATTTAGCATATAGCTTCTCCTCCTTCAATCTCTGCAACACAATACTCAAATGCTGAGCATGCTCCTCCTGACTACGGGAGTAGACTAGAATGTCATCAATGAACACAATCACAAATGAATCCAAATAAGGCCTGAACACACTGTTCATCAGATGCATAAATGCTGTTGGGGCGTTGGTCAGCCCAAACGACATCACAAGAAACTCATAATGACCATATCGGGTCCTGAATGCAGTCTTCATAATATCCGAGTCCCTGATCTTCAGCTGATGATAGCCTGAACGAAGATCGATCTTAGAAAACACCCTCGCACCCTGTAACCGATCAAACAAATCATCTATGCGCGGTAGAGGGTACTTGTTCTTCACTGTCACTTTGTTCAATTGCCTATAATCAATACACATTCGCATGGAACCATCTTTCTTTTTAACAAATAATACCGGCGCACCCCACAGGGACACACTAGGGCGGATGAAACCCTTATCCAGAAGCTCCTGAAGCTGCTCTTTCAGTTCTTTCAACTCGGCTGGTGCCATCCGATAAGGAGGAACGGATATGGGCTGAGTGCCCGGCACCAAGTCAATACCAAAATCAATATCCCTGTCCGGCGGCATGCCCGGCAGGTCTGAGGGAAATACATCTGGGAAGTCCCTCATAACAGGTACAGAATCAATGCTAGGAGACTCGGCTCCCACATCTCTCACAAAAGCTAAGTACGATAAACACCCTTTTTCAACCATCTTCTGAGCTTTTAAGAACGAAATGACACGGCTAGGGACGAAATCGGTCGAACCCCGCCACTCGATCTGAGAAATACCAGGAATGGCCAACGTAACTGTCTTAGCATGACAGTCCAATATAGCATGGTACGGAGACAACCAGTCCATACCCAATATAACATCAAAATCCACCATACCTAACAATAACAAATCTGCCTGGGTCTCCAGACCCCCAATAGATATAACACAGGATCTATAGACATGATCCACAACAATCGTATCACCCACAAGGGTGGATACATGAATAGGTAAATCAAGACCACTACGAGTCGCACCCAAGTGATGTGTAAAGTAAGAGGACACGTATGAATATGTGGACCCTGGATCAAATAGAACAGAGGCATCTCTGTGACAGACAGAAATGATACCTGTAATCACTGCATCGGAGGCAACTGCATCACGCTTGTCAGGAAGTGCATAGAACCGTGCCTGGCCTCCACCAGATCTCTCCTCGCCCCTAGGGCGACCACGAGAAGACTGACCTCCACCTCTACTAGACTGAGATGGTGCTGAAGATGAGGGCTGATCCCTCTGCTGAGTCCTGTCCCTACGGAGTCGAGGGCACTATCTCCTCATGTGGCCAAACTCACCACACTCATAACATGCACCTGGTGCTAGAGAAGGGAACTGAAGGGAACCCCTCGCCGCAGAAGAACCCTGGGCTGAAGAAGTAGGTGCTGCACTCCTGGGCTGGAAGGGCATTAAGTGATGACTGACCCTGCTGAAACCCCTAACGACCACGACCATAAGAACCTCTGCTCTACTCTGGGCGGTCCGAATGAGAAGGTCTAGATGAGCGAGCTCTGCTCTACTGGGAATGCCCTCTAGATGGAGCACCACTGAAACTGCCAGAACCACGAGGCCTCTTGGCCTCCCGCTCCTCTCTCTCTCGGCGACGATCCGCCTCAATGGAGCGTGCCATATCAACAACCTGCTCAAATGATGATGACAAAACTCTCTCTCTGGTCATAAGAATGCGGATAGAGTAGTTGAGGCCATCAATGAACCTCCCGATCCTCTCCCTATCATTGGGGATCATCCATGTGGCATGCCTAGCCAACTGTGTGAATCTGAGCTCATACTGGGTCACAGACATGTCGCCCTGAACCAACCACTCGAACCGGCGACGTAGCTCCTCGCGACGAGACCGAGGTACATATTTCTCTAGAAAGAGAGTAGAGAACTGCCGCCATGTGAGAGGTGCTGCTCTTGCAGGCCTACGCCTCTCAAACTCTTCCCACCAATCAAATGCGGGACCGGTGAACTGAAAGGTAGTAAATGAAACTCCGCTGGACTCAAGAATACCAGCCGTACGCAGCATCTTTTGACACTTATCAAAGAAACCCCGGGCATTCTCGCCCTCAGCGCCACCGAAATGGGGTGGCTGAAGTCTACCAAATCTCTCGAGACGACGCTGCTCATCGTCGGGCATAGCCTCGAATCATATGCTTCGGAGCTGGAGCTGGTGCAGTCGGAGGAATAACCGGTGCAACCACCGAGCGGGGACGACCTCTGGCGTCCGAAGTCCCCGAACAACCGGGTCGGGTGTGCGAGGCTGCAGGGGTCCGCCGACCACCCCCTGACCTGAGATGTCGCTACGGTAGCGGTAGCTGAAACTACCCGAGCCAAACCGGAACACACCGATAATATCCGAGCAAGAGTCTCCCGAAGACCGAGGAATAGCAATAGATATAGTCCGGCCCCGAACTAGGGCTGCCGGAGCATCAACCACCGGGGGCCGCTCCGAACCGGTACAACGGGCGGGTCAGCCGGCACCTCAACCGCCCTACCTCTACCTCTAGCACGACCGCGCCCACGGCCTCTAACAGGTGGCAATGGAGGTCGTCCACCTCGTCCCGATGCTCGCGTTCTCGCCATCCTGCGAGAGAATAGAATATAGAAGTTCAGTTCTCAGAACAACAAGATCGCACGACGGAGTTCAAGAAAAGTGAAGTTTTCCTAAAGGTTCGCAGCCTCCCGAGGATAAGTACGGGCGTCCCCGTACCGATCCACAAGACTCTACTAACCGGCTCAAGACTCACGAGGCCTAGTAAACCTAGGCTTTGATACCAACTTGTCACGACCCCAAATCCGGTCGTGATGGCGCCCAACACACTGCTAGGCCAGCCCGACCAATCAACAACAATCACGGAGCCACAAGCTCACTTTATCCAATTTAAGTATAACGCAGTGATAGATATATTAAAAATAGGGAACCAAGTCCCAACACGTGCCAACTCCCATAGACCGAAGGGTCGAGAGTCATGAGCCTCTACCGAACATGAGTGTATAAAGGTTTACAAGATACCAAGTGCGGAAAGAAAGGTCAATACAAAATCAAGACCAGTAGAAGGAATATCGGGTCCTGCGGACTCTGCAGCCTACCTCGAATATCCACAATTGTCGCCTCGCACAGCCTACTGGATCACTACCGAGAGGTACCGGATCCGCACACAAGGTGCGGGGAGTAAAATGAGTACTGCCGGACTTAGTGGTAATAAACAAGGGTAAGACAAGCGCAGATAAGAAATCCGCAATAAAGCACTATGTAAAGCCGTAATCAAATACCCTGTCACAGAACCAATATCAACTGTACATGTACCAGGAAGTACCAGCAAACATAGTATAACAGCTAGCAGATGTAGCTAAATGCAATGCAATGCATGATATGACCGCTACGGCGCGTAGCTCGATCCAATTTGGGTACCCGTGCTCACTGTGGGGTTCGGACTCGGAGGGGCTCCTACGGCCCAAGCACAATATCATCTGCGGCGTGCGATCCGATCCGACATATGTACTTCTGCGGCGCGCGGCCGATCCACTACTAGTCGGCTAATATGCAATCACAGCCTCGCAGGCTCAAAGGTAGTTTGAAAACATCTTTTATCATTTTTCAGTTGAAAACAGAAATATCAAGTTCCAGAGATTTGGAAATAACATGATAACAGAAATAGCTGCGGACTAGTAGTAAACTAGCATGTCAATATGATAAGACAATGATAACGATCCTCGCGGGATACAATAACTGGCTCATGGCCCACAAGTATACTCAACCGCCCAAGAAGGGGGTTCCTCGGCTCAAGAGTGGCCATTATCACAATATATAACATGCAACCATCCGAGAAGGAGGTTCGACGGCTCAAGAATAGCCTAATATCATAATACGGTATCAACAAGTCGGACTAAGTCATAGTCCCCAATCACAATCGACCCCGCACTCACAAGAGAGTACGTGTCTCGCCGCTATACAGCGTCACAAAGTGGTATACCGGGGTTTCGAACCCGCTGGTCATCACCCACATCTATTACTCACCTCAATACGGCACGACGACTACTCCGCAATGCCCTTGCCACGAGAATCAAGATCCGCACGCGTAGAATCTGATCAAATACAGTAGAAATACAACAAATTAGGCCAATGGGACGACACCCAATCATTACAACTCAATTTACATCAAAATTCCCAAAGTTGTCAAAACCCGACTTTCGGTACGCTTGTCGAAAAATTACAAAAGTCACATATTCGGAACCCTCATCTCGATACGAGTCTAGGAATATAAAATTTACCAAAATCGGACGCCATTTGCCCACTCAAATCGGTGATTTTCTTCAATTTAGGCCTAGGGCTCAAACCCACCTTTAATCTTTCATTTACAGGGATTTAACCAAGGATTTCATGTTAAAATGATGTAATTAAGCCACAAAACTTACCTCCAATGAAACCCCGATGATTTCCCAGCAATCTCCCGTCAATTTCTTCTCTTGGAACTCAAAAATGGGGGTTTTGGGTATTAAACCCGCGACTGGTCTGTTCTGAACTTAAACTCACTGCCAGAGACCCTTCTTCTACGCGTTCACGACGCCTCTCACGCGTCCGCGAAGCTCTGCCCAGAATACCCTTCGCGAACGCGACATGCCATACGCGTTCGCGATGCACATTTTTATCAGCCATCCGGAGATCCTTCTACGCGAACGCGGCCACGACCCACGCGAACGCGATGCCTAATGACTTCCCTCTACGCGAACGCGTCCTTCGCCCACGCGTTCGCGATGCTTCCCGTCCTTGCCAATACGCGAACGCGATACCCCCCTCGCGAACGCGATGCCTGCTGAACTTGGCCTACACGAACGCGGGCCGTGCCCTTGCGAACGCGAAGGCCAAATCACTGCCCAGTGATCTGCAGATTACAGCAGGTCTTTTCTTGCTTCCAAATGCCGGATGATGGTCCGGATTCACCCCGAGGCCCCCGGGACCCCAACGAAAACCACCAACATACCCCAAAACACGATAGGAACTTGTTCCAATCATAAAAACACCATCCTAAACATCAAAATCACCAATTACCCACGGATTCAAGCCTAAATTTCTTCAAAACTTCCGAATTACACATTCTATCAAAAACCCGACCAAACGACGTCCGAATGACCCAAAATTTTGCGGACATATCCAAAATCACATAACGAAGCTACAGGAATTGTCGGAATTCCATTCCGACCCCGGATCAAAATCTCACCTACCGTTCGAATTTCGCCAAAATTCAACCTTAGCCAATTCAAGCCTATTTCTACACCGGATCTCCAAATTCAACTCCGATTGCTCCACTAAGTCACAAATCACCTCCCGGAACTAACCGAATCATCAGAATCCGATTCCGAGCCCTCTAACCAAATAGTCAACTCCAGGTTGACTTTCCTTATTCAAGTCTCCTTCAAAAAGGCTATATGCCTCATTTTCAATCCAAATTACTCCTAAATCACCCGATAGACTCTAGCACTGGTATAAAAGCATAAAACATGTATTTACAACATAACGGGGTGGTAATTCTCGTGACGACGGGCCGGGTCGTCACAACGGTCCAGAAAGACCTTCTGATCAGTCTTAAAAAGATGCCACGTCAGACGAGTGAGAGAGTCCTATCAGAATATAACACTCTGATTTTTAGCAGAAAAGACTCTGATTCCCAGCAGAAAGGAAACACGAGAGAGTCTTAGCAGTGACACCCCAATCAAAAGTGATACAAATGAGAGAGTCTTACGGGTGAAAACATTCACAGGCACCATAAGGCGACGAAAGCTGAGAGAAAATCAAAATGAGAGAGGCTTGAAAGTGAAAACCCTTCGGGCACTTCAAGTCGAATAAATGTGATAGTCAGAGGAAATTGTGAAAGGCGATTAACGACAGAAGATAGACCATATGTGCATGTCATGACCAGAGTTGGTATTCGCGTTTGATAAGTTTTTATAGTTATTTCTTGCTAGAGAGTCATTTTTTTCCTTTGTCTTCTATTTTGTTTCTTATTACCTTTCTCATTTTATAAAAAATTCCCCATCAAAGTCTGTCTAGTCCGAACAAGTGAGAAATGACTTCAAAACTTGCCACCAATTTTCCAATTATTATGCAAAGCAAGGAAATGCCATTGACGGCAGAGAAGTAGGGTGCAAAGAAGATTATTAAACTGGGGCAGAAAATTTTCTTTTCAGTTTGAAAATTTTCTGGAAGTCAATACCCACTTGGGGAAGAAGGAAATTCTTAAGGGAAATGGTCTTCGAACCAGTGTCATCCTCAACAGACTTCAGAAGAGTGAAACACCAATTTTGAGGAAATGAAAATCCACCGGCAGTGTTATCTTCAGCAAGTTCCGAGGTGGTCGGACAACACAGAGTGGTAAAGGAAGAAAGGAAATCTCATCTTCAATATAATAACCCCCAGCAAGTTGAGAAACACAGAACGGGGAAGGGATAAATGGAAAAACCCATCCCCAGCAGGAATATCATCTCCAGCAAATAAAATCATTTCCAACAAGTTCTGGGAACCCCGAGCGAGGGAAAGGGGGAAAGGAAAAGCCACCCCATAGGAGCGGCACAACCGCTCACAATGTTTTGAACTAACAAATTTTTCTTTGATTTGAAACAGGGAAAGAAAATGCTATTGATAGAAGAAAGTCACGCCACAAGGAAGAACACCAATACTGGGGCAGAAAATTTTCTGCCGTTGTTGAAAATTTTCTCGGAGAAACGAGGAAGGCAATTCAAGATGAAGTGTCAGGTTTGTCCACCTTCAAATAGGATGTTTCAGGTTTGTCCACCTTCGAACAGGATGTCTCGGGTTTGTTCACTTTCATACATTGATACAATGGGAGTATTCGCCCTCGAATAGGATACAATGGGAGTATTCGCCCTCGAATAGGATACAATGGGGGTATTCGCCCTCGAATAGGATACAATGGGAGTATTCACCCTCGAATAGGATACAATGGGAGTATTCGCCCTCGAATAGGATACAATGGGAGTATTCGCCCTCGAATAGGATACAATGGGAGTATTCGCCCTCGAATAGGATACAATGGGAGTATTCGCCCTCGAATAGGATACAATGGGAGTATTCGCCCTCGAATAGGATACAATGGGAGTATTCACCCTCGAATAGGATACAATGGGAGTATTCGCCCTCGAATAGGATACAATGGGAGTATTCGCCCTCGAATAGGATACAATGGGAGTATTCACCCTCGAATAGGATACAATGGGAGTATTCGCCCTCGAATAGGATACAATGGGAGTATTCGCCCTCGAATAGGATACAATGGGAGTATTCGCCCTCGAATAGGATACAATGGGAGTATTCACCCTCGAATAGGATACAATGGGAGTATTCGCCGCATCATTATCCTCAGCCGGCAAGTAAACAGTTCTAAAGATATCCCCAGCAGTCAGGAGGGAAAGCAACATGACCCAGGAGGAAAGCAGTTCCGAAACAAGGTAATTTAGGAGAAATGATGGTTCAAGAGTCGATGCAACAAGAATAAAATGGTACAAGAAGCAAAGGAAGGCGATCTAGTTCTGAAGTTGTAGTTGAAGTCAGGGAGCCCGCCTGAAGAATGGAATGGCGATTTATTTTGAAGTTGTAGTGGAAGTCAGGGAGCCCGCCTGAAGAATGGAGTGGCGATTTAGTTTTGAAGTTATGATTGAAGTCAGGGATCCTGCTTGAAGAATGGAGTGGCGAGTTATTATATTTGAAGTTGTTGTTGAAATCAGGTGCCCGCTTGAAGAATGGAATAGCGATTTTTGATTAGAGTTTGTCGATAAAGTCAGAAGCCCGCCAGAGAAGCAGAACGGCATCTCAATTTCCAAGATTTGATAAGGATAGTGAAGAATCAGAAAGTTACAGAGTGTAACAGAAATCCCCGACATAAATCCAAGTTCATAATCAGAAGGAAGGCAACGAGGATCAGAAAAGATAGATTCAGACTTCGAAAGAAAATAGTTCGAAGATCATAGGGAAGAGACCAACGGTCAGAGTTCGGCAATCAAGATAGGCCGAGATAACAATTGTCAGAAGAGAAGAAGCATGTGAAGAAACATCAGAGCCCGCAAGACGGCAATGAACATGACAAGATCAAGCTGAAAAGATAGATAAGAATTTGCAATACCGTAACTTAGTCTAGCTTCTTATTTTTCGTTTAGCACGATGTAATAAGGGGATCAGTTAAGTAGTGGCATCAGCAGCAACAACAGAAACAGCAAGATTACAGCAGTCATGGTAGTCCCAGCTACCAAAACTTCTCGAACTACATTGACCTGATTCCCTTTTAGCCGGGGATATGTAGGAGATCTTCTGAAGCAAAGGTTCGGTCAAACTTTTCAAAAAAATGCTTCACACGGAGTGCTCAGACGGGCAAAAATCGCTCGTATCCGCTCACTTGTCTTTGCACAAAAACTCTTCATGTTTCCGCGCAAAGAGGGGCAGCTGTGAGCACGTGATTTTTGCCCTACATGAGAATTACTCCCAAAAATTCAAAATAAAATTGTTTTGTATCGTTGTAATATCTGTGGATTTTTGTGTTAATTTTTCTCATTATTTGTGTTCTTTGGGTATGCATGTTTGTTTGTTTAAATTAAGAAAAATACAAAAAAATATATTGCGTTCGCATTCTTAGGATTTAATTTACAATTGAGAGTAATTAAGTTTGTTTTACGAAAATGAAAAATAACAAAAATATGTATCTTTTGCATTTTTTGCCATTTAGTGTCCAATTGTATGATTTTATTTTTGTGTTTTAATTGTGTGTGCGATAGTTATTGTTAAGAATTGATAATTTTGGTTTTTAATTTAATCTAATATTTTGATTAGGAGTTTAAAGGAAATAAAAGACATGAACGAAAATAAAAATAGAACTCGGACCAGGCCCAAAACTCCACCAGCCCAGAATCAAAACCTATTTCACCCAGTCCCATAACCCGGTCTGCCCGACCCAACCCGTTTTATTTAAATCTGATCTGGGCCGTTGGATTTTCGTGATCCAACGGCCATGATTAAATCATTACCCTTTAATCACCCAAAATCCCCCCAAACCCGTTTTTCCCCTTCATTTCTCACCACCCCCAAAGACCCTTGTAACGGCCAGCCAAATAACCCACCATTCCCCGCCTTCCACCGCCATAGCACCACCGGCCGGAAATCGTCTCCGCCGGCGGCAGTTGTCCAAACAGCCCCAAATTAACACCGCACGACCGCCTAACTCCCCTCTCCCTAAATCTGTTGTTATTTTTCTTCGAATCAGTCCCCAGCTTCTCGAATATCCAGTTGAAGATTCGAGCCAAAACCAAAATCCTCCCAATCAATCCCAAAATCACACCCTGGCACCCCATGACCACCCTCGTACCCCTACCAACCTTGGTCCAGCTCGAATCTGGCCGAAATTGGTCAAGCCCCAAAATTGAGCCCTCGAGAACCCTAAATTCAAAATTAGGGATTCCGTCCAAATTAAAAGAGGATTGGGACCCAATAGATTTTAATTGAAATGTTTTCGGTTGAAAACATTTCAATTAAGATCCGTTTGGTTGCCAAAACCCAAGTTTTCAAGTCAAAAGATCCGAGTTCGTTTAGTGGCAAGCCTGTTTGATCTGCTTGAAATTTCTCAAAGGTATTTCTGCTCGTTCTTTATCTTTATTTATTAGTGTAGTTGTTTTGTTAAATTTCTGTTTTGTTTGATTGATAATTCTTTCGTTCTCTTCTCCTCCAAATCTAGACCTTTTTATTTGGTCAATTTGTGTGTTTTTGATTGTTGTTTGAGTATATTAGTTATCAAATACATATTTGTTTCGATTAATACCATCGAGTAATTAATTCTGCATTTTACTTGGTTTACCCGAGATTTGTGAAATCACTGGGTCGTCGATTGATTGTTATCGATTATACATGTTACAATCGATTAGTCAAATGTTGACGATTAGTTTCGTAGGCCTGTTTGTTAGCACTTTAGAACAGAAATTGACCCTATTTCTATCCAGAATCACTGTTGGATTTGAGTCTTGAACTGTTTGTGATTCCAAATTAAAGTGGGAATTGGATATAGCTGTTTAATCTTAATTTACAAATCAGAAAGTAACAGTTGAGTTTCAAGAGTGCATTGCACATGAAAATGGGTTGGTGAAACCTGCTGGACAGCAGTATATCCCATTTGTTTTTGCCTTTAGGACTTGTTTAGTTATTAGAACCCACACTTAGACAAATTTATGTGCAGGAATCAGAGAATATCAGGGCAGTAGTTAGTTTTTAATTTTTGCTGAGTGTTTTAAAGGCTGGAAAATCAGAACAGGCATGGGGGAATGACTAAAAGGCTAAAGGGATGCACATGGGAGGGAATATACAAGCTGTAAAGAAAAGTGAAGGTTTGGAATAAAAAATGAGTGGATTTTACTCTTTAAAAGGGAATGAATAGACAGACAGTAGGGGATAGACACAGAGAGAGTTTAAGGAGAGATTTCTGAAAAACAGAGAGAATTCTGGAAAACAGAATAGGGAGGGTGAACAAAAAGTAAAAAACAGAAGGGAGGGTGAACAAAACGTAAAACAGAGAGGGTGAATAAGAAGTAAAACATAGAGATTAGTGTACAAAAATAGAGGTGGGAATACAGGGAGTTCATTAGAGGAGAGTAAGAGGAAGAAACAGGATAGGAGAGTTGAAGAGAGCAGTCTGAGATAGGCAGAGAGTCTTAAACATAGGAAGGGAGATTTGAAATTTGAATTAGAACTCCAAGAAGTGCTGCACATTGACTATTTCCGGTTAATTTTGGGTCAGTGGCAGATTTGTATCTCTTAATAAAAAGGGGCTAGATTGCTGGAGAAGTCATGTAGTTCATGGATCAAATTGTGAATGCATTCAAGTGTGTTTGTGTAGCTTGTGGTTGATTGCTTGAGTGTTGCTTGATTTCAAACTATTCCTAGTTTACTGAATTCATTTTGGGCTGTTGTTCAACCTCTGCTTACCACTACTGCTGACTCCTTTTTCTTCTTATATTTCCATTATCCAGGTATTTTCCTTTCCTTGGATATGTTGATTGGGCGAACAAGAATATTGATTTTGTTTGAATAGAAGATTGGCTGTATTAGTTCTGAAATGTGCTTCTATATCTACTTCTGAAAATCAATTAGATCTTATAATCTGTTCAGTTTCTTTTGTAGTATTGTAATTGCTATATGTTCGATGAATTATGTGTTTGTCCAGCTATATTGTATTTGAATTTGGGTTGTTAATTGACATAAAAGGACTTTGAGTTTGTTGTTAAGAACTTGATCAAGATATGTGGATGTAAAGGCATTTATCGATGTTTTATTGCTACAATCGGTATTGTTTTTAGCTAACTAATAAGCTGTTAATACTAGGATGGTTCATTTTATTTCGTTCGAATTGTGTTATAGTTTCAGTTGTGTAGTGTCAAACTCAAGAGAGTCGGAATCGGAAGAAGACTTGAAAAACTGTGATTTTCATTCATGATAGTAATTGCAACTTAAGTTGGAAATCAGTGTTTGGTCTTGGATTAGCTTAGAACAATAATTCATATCGCATTATGTCAAGTCAAAAAATAGGAATTAGAATTAGTTAAAATGTAAATGCTTTAGGATCCTTTAGTCACTCCGAAATTGATAAGCGTGGTATATTTATGTCCGAATCAACAATCATTTTGACAATTGTATTAGGACGAAATGGGTAGTTTATTGGTAATTTAAATTGCTAATCATTATCGTTCCCACCTCAGTTGATTTGTTAAATGGCAGTATGTGCTCAATTAGTGTCACGTTCGTGTAACGACCCGACCGGTCGTTTTAGAAAATTACGCCCCAATCCCAAATTTAACTGTTCCCCTAAGTTCATTTCTGCTATTGTGGGTTGCCGGGAGAGTCGGTTCCGAAAATTTGAGCATTTTGGGACACTTAGTCCCTAAATAAGAGCTTTGAAACTAGAAAACGGTCCGTAGCCGGAACAGTGTTAAGACGATCTCGGAACGGAAATCCGATGGTTCCATTAGCTCCGTTAGGTGATTTCGGGGTTAGGAGCGCGTTCGGAATGTATTTTGGAGGTCCGTAGCTCTATTAGGCTTGAAATGCCGAAGGTTGAAATTTTGGCGAATCCGATCGATAGGTGAGATTTTGATCCGGGGGTCGGAATGGAATTCCGACAATTTCTGTAGCTTCGTTATGTGAATTTGGATATGTCCGCATATTTTCAGGTCATTCGGATATCGTTTGGACGGGTTTTTGATCGAATGTGCAATTCGGAAAGTTTTAAGAAATTTAGGCTTGAATTCGATGTGAATTATGGGTTTTGATGTTCTTAGACGCGTTTTAAGGATTGGAACAAGTTCGAATAAGGTATTAGGATGCGTTGGTGTGTTTGGATGAGGTCCGGGGGGACTCGGGATGAATTCGGGTGATTAAACGGCAAAAATCTTAAAAACTTGCAGCAGGCTGGTGCCTGCCTTCTGTGGTATTCGCTTCTGTGGAGCTTGGACCGCAGAGGCGAGTCCGCAGAAGCGACATTGCTCCGTAGGAGCGGGGGTCGCAGGAGCGGATTTTGGATCGTGGAGGCGGTCACGCAGGAGCGGAAAGACTTCCGCAGGAGCGGAAGTGAACTGTTTGGTGGCCCTCCGCAGGAGCGGACGTTTGTCCGCATAAGCGAAGTCGCAGAAGCGACTGTGCTTCCGCAGAAGCGGAATCGCTGAAGCGACCTAGAGACCGCAGAAGCGGATGGTCCAGCCAAGCCTGGACTTCGCAAAAGCGACATTTTTGTCGCGGAAGCGGATCCGCAGAAGCGGAATTTTGTCCGCAGAAGCGGAAATCGCAGGGAGTTAATTTTGTCAGAAGTTAGAAATTTCAGAAACATTTCCAAACTTTGGGGGCTCGGCTTAAGGGGCGATTTGGGCGATTTTGAAGGGAGATTCAAGGGGTTTCTTCAGGTAATCAATTATGGACTCCAATTATGATTGTTGTTGATAATATTATGCAAGTTTTTCATGAAAATGGAGGAATTTGGGTAATTAATGGGGGTTTTCACCCTAGACCAAAACCTTTAGAAAATCAAGGTTTTGAGTGGGCAAATGGAGTCCGAATTTGGTAAACTTTATATGCATAGACTCGTATTGAAACAAGGGTTCCGAATATATAACTTTCGTGAATTTTCGATAAGCGTACCGAAAGTCGGATTTTGGCAACTTGTGGGTTTTGGTGTATTTTGAGTTAAATTGATTGGGTAATGCCCAATTAGCCTATTTTGATGTGATTCTATTGATTTTTATCAGATACTACACTTGTGGAGGCCGACATTCGCGGCAAGAGGGTTGTTTCTTAGCGGTTTTGTACCGGAATTGAGGTAAGTGGCTTGTCTAACCTCGTGTGGGGGAACTTTCACCCCTAGGATATTATGTGATAGTTTAAATGCCTTGTATGCGAGGTGACGGGCGTGTACATGCGCTGGTTGTTGTAACACACACTTTACTTGAATTGTCCGATTAGTGATATTCCTGTTCTTAGCTGATAAAAGCATGATTAGCTAGGATTCAACATGTTTAATTGCCTAGTTGATTTACTTGAACTTCTTGATAAATTGTGGGCACTAGTTTCGGTGAAGTTGTAATTTAACATATTATATTCTCTCTGTGTGTTTTCTTTATTTGCTGTGTTGGTGGACTGCGGGTTCAATTCCCGGAGATCCCAGGGCTGTGGGTTCGATTCCCAGAGACCCGGAGTGATATTGTCTGTGGACTGCGGGTTCGATTCCCGGAGATCCTGAGCTATTGATATAATATTAAGATGTGGACTGCGGGTTCAATTCCCGGAGATCCCAGGGCTGTGGGTTCGATTCCCAGAGACCCGGAGTGATATTGTTTGTGGACTGCGGGTTCGATTCCCGGAGATCCTGAGTTATTGAGATATTATTGAGACATGGGCTGCGGGTTCGATTCCCGGAGACCCAGAGGTACTGAGAATGGGACTGTGGGTTCAATTCCCACAGATCCTGGATTTGTTTATTTTGAGTTGGTTATTTGTTATTAGCTTAATCGTAGACAGTTGCAGTAATTATCATAATGTTGTTATTTCGGAAATTATTATCATATAAACTGTTTATTTTGTTTGCATCATTATATTATTGTTTCTCAGTAGGGCCCTGACCTACCTCGTCACTACTCCATCGAGGTTAGGCTTGGCACTTACTGAGTACCGCCGTGGTGTACTCATGCTACTCTTCTGCACACTTTTGTTGTGCAGATCCAGGTACATCAGAGCAGGCTCGTACTAGGTGATTCTGCAGCTTTCTGGGAGACTTCGAGGTATGATCCGCTACGTCCGCGGATCCGGAGGCTTCCCTTCTATTCTAGTATTACTAGTTGACATTTTTCTTCATTTCGTTGTTAGATACTCTTTACACATAGAGCCACAGTTGTATTTCTCTTTTAGTCCGTGTTACCGTGGGGTTCCGGATCTTGGTAGTGTTTATTTATTGTGTGACGGATGTATGTGCCAAGTGGCACGGATTACATATCTTTTATGTTATTTTCCGCTGTTTCTTATTTAAGTAAATAAAATTTATAGATTCCGCAACGTGTTAGGCTTACCTAGTCGTGGGGACCGGGTGCCATCATGACATGTTCACAATTGGTGAACTAGGGTCGTGACAAGTTGGTATAAGAGCTCTAGGTTCATAGGAGTCACGGGACACGGACCGGTTACTTAGAGTCTCGCTGATTGATACGGAGACGTCTGTATTTATCTACGAGGGGCTATGTAACTGTTTAGGAAACTCTTCATTTCTTTTGGATTCCCTGTCGTGCGACATTTTGGCATCAAATCTAAACTATTGCTTTCTATTCTCTCACAAATGGTGAGGACACGAGCTACTCGCGACGATCAGGTACCCGCACCCCCTGTTGTCGTCGTCAGAGGTCGGGGCCGAGGTAGAGGACGAGGACGCGCCCGAGGTGCAGCCACAGCACCCGCGCGCACTGCCGCTGAGGTGCCACAGGTAGACCAGGTTGGAGCGCAGGCACCTGGTACACCGACTACAGCTGCTACTACTCCAGCACTACAGGAGACCCTGGCTCAGTTCATGAGTATGTATACCACTTTAGCCCAGGCAGGATTGCTTCCTCTTGTTGCAGCTACATCTCAGGCCGGGGGAGGGGCCCAGACTCCCGCAGCCGTTACACCGGAGCAGCGTGTGCTAGTGGGACAGGTTCCAGATGTTTTGGTTATGCCTCCTGCCGCCCCAGCACAGCCCGGAGGTGGACCAGCTGCCTCTGAGGACGAGCAGCGTAGATTGGAGAGGTTCAAGAAATATGACCCTCCGGTGTTTAGTGGTTTGGCTTCAGATGATGCATTGGGTTTTCTAGAGGAGTGTCATCGTATTCTTCGTACTATGGGGATTGTGGAGACCAGCGGGGTTTCCTTCACTGCTTTTCAATTTTATGGGGCCGCTTATGATTGGTGGCGCACGTATGAGTTGGATAGTCCGAAGGAGTCTACTTCATTGACCTGGACGTAGTTTTCAGATCTATTTTTGAGGGAGTTTGTTCCCCAGAGCCTTAGGGATTCTTCGCGCTCGGAGTTTGAGCGATTACGACAGGGCTCCATGTCAGTATCGGAGTATGCTATCAGTTTTACCCGTCTAGCCAGGCATGCACCGGCTTTGGTAGCCATGGTCCGGGAGAGGGTGCGGAGATTTATTGAGGGCCTGATTCCGCCTATCCGATCCAGCATGGCCAGAGAGTTGGAGACAGATATATCTTATCAGCAGGCAGTTAGCATTGCCAGGAGGATCGAGAGTATGCTCCCTAGAGAGCGGGGAGATAGAGAGGCCAAGAGGTCTCGTGAGTCGGGCAATTTCTCTGGTGCCCGCACTTCAGCAGCCGGTCGTTTTAGCAGGGGATATTCCGTTCGTCCAGTTCACTCAGCATTGCCCGCAGCCGGTAGCACTCCAGGTCTTCCAGCACCACCGGAGCCTTATTATGCTCCCCCAGTTTCCAGTGCACCTCCTGCACGGGGTCCTTCCAGGGGTCAGACTAGTGGGGTTGAGGCCGGTCAGTCACAGCCACCGCGTCCTCTCACAGCTTGTTTTGAGTGCGGGGATACTCGCCACCTGGTTAGGGAATGCCCCGGGCATAGGAGAGGAGCACCTCCACAGTCTTAGCAGCCTCAGCGTGGTTTACAGAGTCAGCAGGCCATCATTCCAGCCCTAGCTGCCACTCCACCTGCCCAGCCAGCCAGAGGCGGGGATCAGGGTGCCAAAGGCCGCCCTCGAGAGGGGGGACAGGCCAGATTCTATGCTATTCCTGATCGCGCTGCGGCTGTTGCATCTGACTCTGTTATCACAGGTATTATTCTGGTTAGTCACGGGGAGGCATCGGTTCTATTCGACCCTGGTTCCACTTTTTCATATGTGTCTTCTTACTTTGCTTCTCATCTGGGTGTGCCTCGGGATTCTTTGAGTGCCCCCATTTATGTTTCCACTCCGGTGGGTGATTCTTTGGCAGTGGACCGCGTATATCGGTCGTGTTTGATTACCATTTGTGATTTTGAGACCAGAGCGGATCTATTGCTGCTTGGGATGGTCGATTTTGATATTATTCTGGGCATGGACTGGTTGTCGCCCCATTATGCTATTCTTGATTGTCACGCCAAGACCGTGACGCCGGCTATGCCAGGCATTCCACGTATTGAGTGGAGTGGTACTCTAGATCACACCCCTAGCCGTGTTATTTCTTTTCTCAGAGCTCGGCGTATGGTTGAGAAGGGGTGTGCTGCTTATCTTGCCTATGTGCGGGACGTCAGTATTGACCCTCCCTCTATTGATTCTGTTCATGTGGTACGTGACTTTGCTGATGTATTTCCAGCTGATCTTCCGGGCATGCCGCCTGACAGAGACATTGACTTTGCTATTGACTTGTTGCCGGGCACTCAGCCCATTTCTATTCCACCGTACCGTATGGCTCCTCCTGAATTAAAGGAGTTGAAGGATCAATTACAGGAGTTATTGGGTAAAGGTTTCATTCGACCCAGTGTTTCGCCTTGGGGTGCTCCCGTATTATTTGTGAAGAAAAAGGACGGTTCTATGCGTATGTGTATTGACTATCGTCAGCTGAACAAGGTTACAGTGAAGAACCGGTATCCTTTGCCCCGTATTGATGATTTATTTGACCAGCTACAGGGCGCACATGTGTTTTCTAAGATTGATTTGCGCTCTGGTTATCACCAGCTGAAGATTCGGGAGCCAGATATCCCGAAGACTGCCTTCAGGACCCGGTATGGTCACTACGAGTTCCTCGTGATGTCTTTTGGGTTGACTAATGCCCCAGCAGCATTTATGCATTTGATGCACAGTGTGTTCAGGCCTTATCTGGACTCGTTCGTGATTGTCTTCATTGATGATATTCTAGTATATTCTCGGAGCCGGGAAGAGCACGAGCAGCATTTGAGGATAATGCTTCAGATCCTGAGGGAGAAGCAGCTTTATGCCAAGTTCTCTAAATGTGAATTTTGGTTGAGTTCAGTGGCATTTTTGGGCCACGTGGTGTCGAGTGATGGTATTCGAGTAGATCCGAGGAAGGTGGAGGCCGTGCAGAGTTGGCCCAGACCCTCCTCCGCTACTGAGATTCGCAGTTTCCTTGGTTTGGCGGGCTACTACCGTCGTTTCGTAGAGGGGTTCTCTTCGATTGCAGCACCTATGACTAGATTGACCCAAAAGGGTGCCCCTTTTAAGTGGACAGACGAGTGTGAGGCGAGCTTTCAGAAGCTCAAGACAGCTTTGACTTCGGCCCCTATATTGATGTTGCCTACAGGTTCGGGGTCTTATACTGTATATTGTGATGCCTCACGAGTTGGACTCGGTGCGGTATTGATGCAGGACGGTAGGGTGATTGCCTACGCGTCGAGACAGCTGAAGGTGCATGAGAAGAATTACCCTGTTCATGATTTGGAGCTAGTTGCCATTGTTCACGCCTTGAAAATTTGGCGTCATTATTTATATGGGGTTCCTTCTGAGATCTACACTGATCACCGGAGCTTGCAGCACTTGCTTAAGCAGAAGGACCTGAATATGCGTCAGAGGAGATGGTTGGAACTACCGAAGGACTATGATATTACTATTCTCTATCATCCGGGCAAGGCTAATGTGGTTGCTGATGCCTTGAGTCGTCGGGCAGAGAGTTTGGGGAGTTTGGCATATCTACCAGCTTCGGAGAGGCCTATGGCGATGGATGTTCAGGCTTTGGCCAGACAGTTGGTTAGACTGGATCTTTCGGAGCCCAGCCGGGTTCTAGCTTTTGTGGCTTCTCGGTCTTCTCTATTTGACCGCATCAGGGAGTGTCAGTTCGACGACCCTCATTTGCTTGTCCTTCAGGATAGAGTTCGGCGTGGTGATGCTCGGGATGTTACCATCGGGGATGATGGAGTTATGAGGATGCAGGGCCGCATCTGTGTGCCCAATGTAGATGATCTTCGAGAGCTGATTCTAGTAGAGGCCCATAGTTCGCGGTATTCCATCCATCCGGGTGCCGCGAAGATGTATCGGGACTTGAAACAACATTACTGATGGAGGCGGATGAAGAGGGATATAGTTGATTATGTTTCCAGATGCCTCAACTGCCAGCAGGTGAAGTATGAACATCAGCGTCCGGGTGGATTGATGCAGCGGATTGAGATTCCAGAGTGGAAATGGGAGCGCATCACCATGGACTTTGTACCTGGACTTCCACGGACTATTAGGAAGTTTGATTCTATTTGGGTTATTGTGGATCGGCTGACCAAGTCCGCCCATTTTATACCGGTGAGCACTACTTATTCATCGGAGCGATTGGCGGAGATCTATATCAAGGAGATAGTTCGGCTGCATGGTATTCCAGTTTCCATCATTTCAGATAGAGGCACTCAGTTCACTTCACGGTTCTGGAGAGCTGTACAGGAGGAGTTAGGTACTCGGGTGGAGCTGAGCACAGCATTTCACCCCCAGACTGATGGGCAGTCCGAGCGCACTATTCGGATTTTGGAGGATATGCTCCGTGCGTGCGTGATTGAGTTTGGAGGTTCATGGGATCACTTCTTGCCACTGGCGGAGTTTGCTTATAACAACAACTACCAGTCTAGTATTCAGATGGCACCGTACGAGGCCCTATATGGTAGGAGGTGCGGGTCTCCCGTGGGTTGGTTTGAGCCGGGCGAGGCCAGGTTGCTAGGTACTGATATGGTTCAGGAGGCTATGGACAAGGTCAAGGTGATTCGGGACAGACTTCGTGCGGCCCAGTCCAGACAGAAGAGTTATGCGGACAAAAAGGTTCGCGATGTGGCTTTTATGGTTGGTGAGCGGGTTCTGCTTCGAGTCTCGCCCATGAAGGGCGTTATGAGGTTTGGGAAGAAAGGGAAGCCGAGTCCTAGATTTATTGGCCCTTTTGAGATTTTGAGGCGTGTTGGGGAGGTTGCTTATGAGTTGGCCTTACCTCCCAGCCTAGCCGGAGTTCACCCCGTATTTCATGTCTCCATGCTCCGGAGATACCATGGTGACCCGTCGCACGTGTTGGATTTCACATCTGTTCAGCTAGACAAGGATCTGTCTTATGTTGAGGAGCCAGTAGCCATTCTAGACAGGCAAGTCAGAAAGCTAAGGTCAAAGAACATCGCTTCGGTAAAGGTTCAGTGGCGGGGCCAGCCGGTCGAGGAGGCGACTTGGGAGACCGAGCAGGATATGCGCAGCCAGTACCCTCATCTTTTCACTACTCCGGGTATGTTTTCTATGCTCGTTCGAGGACGAACGAATCTTTAAGTGTGGGAAGATGTAACGACCCGACCGGTCGTTTTAGAAAATTACGCCCCAATCCCAAATTTAACTGTTCCCCTAAGTTCATTTCTGCTATTGTGGGTTGCCGGGAGAGTCGGTTCCGAAAATTTGAGCATTTTGGGACACTTAGTCCCTAAATAAGAGCTTTGAAACTAGAAAACGGTCCGTAGCCGGAACAGTGTTAAGACGATCTCGGAACGGAAATCCGATGGTTCCATTAGCTCCGTTAGGTGATTTCGGGGTTAGGAGCGCGTTCGGAATGTATTTTGGAGGTCCGTAGCTCTATTAGGCTTGAAATGCCGAAGGTTGAAATTTTGGCGAATCCGATCGATAGGTGAGATTTTGATCCGGGGGTCGGAATGGAATTCCGACAATTTCTGTAGCTTGGTTATGTGAATTTGGATATGTCCGCAAATTTTCAGGTCATTCGGACGTCGTTTGGACGGGTTTTTGATCGAATGTGCAATTCGGAAAGTTTTAAGAAATTTAGGCTTGAATTCGATGTGAATTATGGGTTTTGATGTTCTTAGACGCGTTTTAAGGATTGGAACAAGTTCGAATAAGGTATTAGGATGCGTTGGTGTGTTTGGATGAGGTCCCGGGGGACTCGGGATGAATTTGGGTGATTAAACGGCAAAAATCTTAAAAACTTGCAGCAGGCTGGTGCCTGCCTTCTGTGGTATTCGCTTCTGCGGAGCTTGGACCGCAGAGGCGAGTCCGCAGAAGCGACATTGCTCCGTAGGAGCGGGGGTCGCAGGAGCGGATTTTGGATCGTGGAGGCGGTCACGCAGGAGCGGAAAGACTTCCGCAGGAGCGGAAGTGAACTGTTGGTGGCCCTCCGCAGGAGCGGACGTTTGTCCGCATAAGCGAAGTCGCAGAAGCGACTGTGCTTCCGCAGAAGCGGAATCGCTGAAGCGACCTAGAGACCGCAGAAGCGGATGGTCCAGCCAAGCCTGGACTTCGCAAAAGCGACATTTTTGTCGCGGAAGCGGATCCGCAGAAGCGGAATTTTGTCCGCAGAAGCGGAAATCGCAGGGAGTTAATTATGTCAGAAGTTAGAAATTTCAGAAACATTTCCAAACTTTGGGGGCTCGGCTTAAGGGGCGATTTGGGCGATTTTGAAGGGAGATTCAAGGGGTTTCTTCAGGTAATCAATTATGGACTCCAATTATGATTGTTGTTGATAATATTATGCAAGTTTTTCATGAAAATGGAGGAATTTGGGTAATTAATGGGGGTTTTCACCCTAGACCAAAACCTTTAGAAAATCAAGGTTTTGAGTGGGCAAATGGAGTCCGAATTTGGTAAACTTTATATGCATAGACTCGTATTGAAACAAGGGTTCCGAATATATAACTTTCGTGAATTTTCGATAAGCGTACCGAAAGTCGGATTTTGGCAACTTGTGGGTTTTGGTGTATTTTGAGTTAAATTGATTGGGTAATGCCCAATTAGCCTATTTTGATGTGATTCTATTGATTTTTATCAGATACTACACTTGTGGAGGCCGACATTCGCGGCAAGAGGGTTGTTTCTTAGCGGTTTTGTACCGGAATTGAGGTAAGTGGCTTGTCTAACCTCGTGTGGGGGAACTTTCACCCCTAGGATATTATGTGATAGTTTAAATGCCTTGTATGCGAGGTGACGGGCGTGTACATGCGCTGGTTGTTGTAACACACACTTTACTTGAATTGTCCGATTAGTGATATTCCTGTTCTTAGCTGATAAAAGCATGATTAGCTAGGATTCAACATGTTTAATTGCCTAGTTGATTTACTTGAACTTCTTGATAAATTGTGGGCACTAGTTTCGGTGAAGTTGTAATTTAACATATTATATTCTCTCTGTGTGTTTTCTTTATTTGATGTGTTTGTGGACTGCGGGTTCAATTTCCGGAGATCCCAGGGCTGTGGGTTCGATTCCCAGAGACCCGGAGTGATATTGTTTGTGGACTGCGGGTTCGATTCCCGGAGATCCTGAGCTATTGATATAATATTAAGATGTGGACTGCGGGTTCAATTCCCGGAGATCCCAGGGCTGTGGGTTCGATTCCCAGGGACCCGGAGTGATATTGTTTGTGGACTGCGGGTTCGAATCCCGGAGATCCTGAGTTATTGAGATATTATTGAGACATGGGCTGCGGGTTCGATTCCCGGAGACCGAGAGGTACTGAGAATGGGACTGTGGGTTCAATTCCCACAGATCCTGGATTTGTTTATTTTGAGTTGGTTATTTGTTATTAGCTTAATCGTAGACAATTACAGTAATTATCATAATGTTGTTATTTCGGAAATTATTATCATATAAACTGTTTATTTTGTTTGCATCATTATATTATTGTTTCTCAGTAGGGCCCTGACCTTCCTCGTCACTACTCCATCGAGGTTAGGCTTGGCACTTACCGAGTACCGCCGTGGTGTACTCATGCTACTTTTCTGCACACTTTTGTTGTGCAGATCCAGGTACATCAGAGCAGGCTCGTACTAGGTGATTCTGCAGCTTTCTGGGAGACTTCGAGGTATGATCCGCTACGTCCGCGGATCCGGAGGCTTCCCTTCTATTCTAGTATTACTAGTTGACATTTTTCTTCATTTCGTTGTTAGATACTCTTTACACATAGAGCCACAGTTGTATTTCTCTTTTAGTCTGTGTTACCGTGGGGTTCCGGATCTTGGTAGTGTTTATTTATTGTGTGACGGATATATGTGCCAAGTGGCACGGATTACATATCTTTTATGTTATTTTCCGCTGTTTCTTATTTAAGAAATTATAATTTATAGATTCCGCAACGTGTAAGGCTTACCTAGTCGTGGGGACTGGGTGCCATCATGACATGTTCACAATTGGTGAACTAGGGTCGTGACAGTTCGGGACCCAATTATAATAGTTCTTAAACCATAATTAAACTAGGAATTTTATTTCATTTTTAGAAACAAGCTAAATATAGGAGTGTAGTTTACTTTAGGTTTTTCCTTAAAAAATAAAAAAAAATGAGACGAATCCCGCCGAATAAAAAGACATAAAATTGCGGGACTTTCGCAAATGTATATAATTCTTTAGATTTCGAAATGGGTCGTTTTGGTAAATTTCACGGCTCTATCAAAAAAAAATAATAATAATAATAGCGCATCAGTATCTTTAAGCGCGTATTTAATAATATTACCTTTCTAAACTCGGGTGCACATTTATGTGACCCAAAATCCAAATCTCAACAATGTCGAAATGTGTTAAAGACCACAGGCGTACTGGTACGGTGTAGTCCGAAGTATATTTTTACGACGTTGCAATTCTTATAAAGTAATAATAATCACAAACGGTTAAAAGTTAAAATTTTCACGTAGGTTTAACATGTATTAATATCAGATAATTTAGCCAAATATAATAATTGAGCGACCGTGCTAGAACCACGGAACTCGGGAATGCCTAACACCTTCTCCCGGGTTAACAGAATTCCTTATCCGGATTTCTGGTTCGCGGACTGTTAAATAGAGTCATTCTTTTCCTCGACTCGAGATTAAACCGGTGACTTGGGACACCATAAATCTTCCAAGTGGCGACTCTGAATTAAATAAATAAATCCCGTTTCGATTGTCCTTTAATTGGAAAAACTCCATTTACCTTCGTGCCCTCACGGGTTAGCGGAAAAAGGAGGTGTGACAAAATGTTCATGATCTTTCTTTCCCTAAAACTTCCCATAGAGGTAAGTTGTAGTATTTATTCAACCATGCAAAAAATACATTCTTGTGCATGATTGATAACAACATGATGGGGGGTTCAAGAATTACTAACTAAAAACAAGAAAATCAAGAAACGTGCGGAAGCTAAAAGGATATAAATAAACAAAAAAGGACAGAAAAATTAAAGGTAGATTGAATTCAAGAAAGAGTTTCTTGAATTCAAGAAGTCTATTCTTGAAGTTGAATCCTTTCAACAATAATTAACTAACAAAGAACTAATCACCTTTGGTAGAGAATTAAAATAAGAGATAGATTGTGAAACCCGACCCTTTAGAATAACAAGAACAACAATAAGCATAAACTTATTACCTTTATTTAATACCTTGAAGTGAACTAAGATTTCGAAAGAGTTTAATCTTACCACCTTAAATTGAGTCTTGAAGGTTGAAGAATAAATCCAAGAGTAGCCACATAGGAGTGCAGGAAAATCTCATAATTTTTTATTGATAATAATCTGAATAACATAAGTCTAAAATAAAGAATGCACCTTTTTATATAGAGAGGGGTCACGAAATTCTACCTAAAAACATGTAAATAAAGTCCTAAACTACTTTGGACAACAAGTCCAACTACCTTAGGAAAAGGAAAATAATAGGAAGTAAAAACAAAGTCATTCTTGGAAAGTAATTTCAAAAATCTTAGTAAAGTAAAACATAAGCTTAACTAACTAGGAAATAAATAAATACAGTCCCATAATATATGAAAAAAGCCCCAAACCAATCTCGGATAGAATCTTGAAAATCTTGAAGGAAATTTGCAAGCAACTTGACACCGACTTGCACTAAACATGTAACACAACTATTGTACCATTCTTGGACATAAACTAAGTCCTTTTTATTCTATAGAAACGTGGCATTTTATAGGATTTCATGGGCTGCAAGTTGGGCACATTTTAGGTGCTAAATTGGTCTAACAGGGCCTGATTGGACCTTCTTCAAAAGACGTTCTTGGGATCTAATCCACCTCTTATTGGACATGAATTTGAGCCATAAAATAATTATAACACCTAGATAAATCATATTCCTTATTCTTAATCTCTTCCTCCCAACTACACTTCTTTGATCGTTCTTGAAGTCCAATGACCTTCTTTTGTAACTTTTTAGCTTGAGATCTTGTTAAAGGCCCTCTTTGAGATTCCAAAGCTTCATAATTGTCCTTGAACATATTTGAGCTTCCTATGATGCTATCATTCCCCTATACTTGAAGAAAATTCGCCCTCGATTTCAACCTTGCAAGAAAACGAAGACATGCACTAGTAAATGGCATCCACTAATCTAAAAAAATGGTAAAAATAAAATAAGATATTAACCATTTGTTCACTTAACCCAATTAAGCCTAATAGGTATAAATACTCCATTATAAAGCATATGGACATCATCATCCCAATAAAATTTATGCCTACTTAGATTTGTCCTATAAATATAGCTCTTAAGGTAGTCAAATAATGTGCTTAACAATGAAACTGCAAAAGATTGATCACACATCCATTTAAAACAAGTATCTCTATCACATGTATCAAATAAGACACTTGTATGATATAGCCAAGTATAAATTATAAATTTCATGAATTCTTCTACATATAAGCTATTCAAAGAAGCACATAAATCCTCAATAAGGTTGGAAGAACCCATAATTCCCAAAATAAAAGTTTCAATACATTCGAGCTCATGATTATAACTTTCCCAAATAATATTCTCAACATCAAAAGGTTCTAAACAATTGCTCAAGTTGGCACAGAAAGAGTCATAGATAAGCTCATGAAAGAGTATTTGATCACTAACATCACAATAATCATGCATAGCCTCTTTAATTGTATCAAATACTTTTACAATCTTACAATCTACATGACTAGAATAATGACTTCTTATCACACTAAAAAACTCATATTCTAGCAATTTATCACATGAAAACTCATTTCCAAGCCTCTTCTCATAAGTTTAATACCTCTTTCAACCAAGTTCGAACATATAATCATCTATGCCATACTCAATATCAAACGGAAACAAATTACTCTTGCACCTGAACTTATATATTCCAGTTAGTGACTTGATATACATCAAAATATCATCATCCACAAATAATAAAGTCACCAACATAATAAATAAGAGTATAGTTCATTACCTCTAAAATACCTTAAATGTTCTAGAAATGCCAAGAATGCGAATAAACCAATTATACACATCATACTTGGACTTATTAATAATGGAACAATATCACTTTGTATTGTTTTTTGCGATGATTCCAGCTTAGCATTGGCTTTAGGGAAATCTATGTCATAAACCTTTTAAATAAGATTCAAAGTAGTCAAAAAGGTTCGATAACAAAGAATTTAACCAAGCTTTTATCTTCCACCATCCAACAAGAATTGATTTTTCTAAATTCATGTTGGAATCCAATTGGATCCTTTTCCACCATCTCTTGAGCCTCACCTCCCCTTTCGAAATGTATATGTGGCTGCACAAAATTACAAGAACTAAAACAAGAAAGAGTTAATGGGTTAGAAAGTAAAGAACATGTTTTCGTACTTGCACTCTCTTTGGATTTTATATCAGGACTAACTTTTTTCATCACCCTAAGTCTCTTTTCTCTCACTAAAATTTTCTTCTTTTTCATCACTCAAACCATCTTTCTCTCTCTCTCTCTCTCTACCTCAAAGCCTTTTTCTATCTCATGGCCTTCTCTCTTTTCTTTCCTCTCAAGCTCACTCTTTTCCTTGATGTCACACTCTCTTTACTCAACACAACCTCTCCTTTTTCTCTCTTGGGATGTCAACATGCACTCCCTTACTCCGCTTATTCTTTTCTCTCTCTCTCTCTCTCTCACTCTCTCTCTCTCTCTCTCTCTCTCTCTCTCTCTCTTATTTTTCCAAATTCTCTTTAACGGTCTTTTCATCTTTATAAATTTGTAAGGGAGTCAAAGGTCCAAGAATGAGTTTCTTTCCTTTAACTTTAAAAGAGTATCTATTTTTTTTCATGTTATAGGAAGATCTTCTGTAGACATACCATAGTTTTTCCAACAAGATATGATAATTATTCATAGGAATCACATCATACCGGATCACATGCTCATACCTTCCAATTGAGAATAGTAATAAGATTATCTTATCTACCTTTAATCCTCTCAACATGTAGGGTTTAATATGCTCAAACACAAGGAAAATTCAGTTTCTCAACTATATATGTGCTAATTGAGTAATACCCAAACTCTTTGTCAATTCTAAGGGCACAATTTGAAGACATCACTTTAGCTCTAGTTTGAAAAATGACTTTACCATCGTGTTTCCATTTTCCATACTGAGAGTTCGATCTTTCAAGTTGTTGAGTCATAGATCGCATCCTTTGTTCATAACAACCTGTTTGAGATATCTCGAACAAAGATTAGAAGAAATACATATTCTTCAAATTTGGCTTTTTCCCTCTAATGTTCTCACCTCTCTTTCCCTTTTCACTCAAAGCAACTCTTGGTCGTTAATCATTATATTTATAAATAAACCTTACTAGTCACAAACCTTAGTGATAAGAATTTAGAGTTAGAAAACTAAAAGGAAAGTGGAAGACCAAACCTAGAAAGGATAAGAATTGGTTAGTAAAGAAAGGGAAAGAATTTAAGAAACCCATAACCTACAAGAATAAAGAAAGAAATTTCCTTAATCTTCAAAAACAAGGATCCCTCTTCTTGTTTCCTTTCTTGACTTGGAAATAAAATAACACTTGAGTTTTGATATAACAATGAGCAATAAAACTTTTTTAGGGTTGATTTTCATTTTTTTTGCTCAAGAACCTCCCAAGACTATCAAAATTGAAATATTGATTTAGCCTATGCTCTATACCATTTGATAAAAACACGATAGGTAATTCAAGAATTACTAAAGAAAAAACAAAATCAAGAAACATGCGGAAGCTAAAAGGAAATAAATAAACAAAAAAGGACGGAAAAATTAAAGCTAGATTGAATTCAAGAAAGAGTTTCTTGAATTCAAGAAGTCTATTCTTAAAGTTGAATCCTAACAACAACAATTAGTAAACAAAGAACTAATGTCCTTTGGTAGAGAATTAAAAATAAGAGATAGATTGCAAAATCCGATCCTTTAGAATAACAAGAACAACAATAAGCCTAAACTTATCATCTTTCTTGAATACCTATAAGTGATCTAAGATTTTGAAAGAGTTTAATCTTACCACCTTAAGCTGAGTCTTGAAGGTTGAAGAATAAATCCAAGAGTAGCCACACACAAGAGTGCAAAACAATTTCACAAATTTTTATTGATAATAATCTGAATAATCTAAATCAATAAACAAAGAATTCACCAATTTATATAGAGAGAGGTCACGAAAATCAACCTAAAAAACAAGTAAATAAAGTCCTAAGCTACTTTGGACAACTAGTCTAACTACCTTGGGAAAAGGAAAATAATTGGAAGCAAAAACCAAGTTATTCTTGGAAAGTAATTCCAAAAATCTTAGTAAAGGAAAACATAACCTTAAATAACTCGAAAAGAAATAAATCTTCAATATAATCTTGAAAATATTGAAGGAAATTTGCAAGCAACTTGGCACCGAATTGCACTCAACATGTAGCACGACTATTGTACCATTATTGGATTTTAGGTAAGTTCTTTTTAGGCTATAGAAACGTGGCTTTGGATAGGACTTCATGGACTGGAAGTTTGGGCACATTTTAGGTGCTAAATTGGTCTAATAGGGCCTGATTTAGACCTTCTTCAAATGACGTTCTTGGGATCTAATCCACCTCTTATTGGACATGAATTTGAGACATAAAATAATTATAAAACCTAGATAAATCATATCCTTTATTCTTAAGCTCTTCCTCCTAACTAATAACTTCTTTGATCGTTCCTGAAGTCCAATGACATTATTTTGCAACTTTTTAGCTTGGGATCTTGTTAAGGGCCCTCTTTGAGATTTCAAAGCTTCATAATTGTCTTTGAATAGATTTGAGCTTCCTAGGATTCTATCAATAATTTGTATCACATATATCTATTTTCACACTCACATCAGGAATGAGTCTGCAATTATAATGCTTATCACAAGTCGCATTCTTTCAAAAAAGGGATCTGAGCGTGCCTCATATTTACAGACCATATTGACACATAATTCCTTCACCTTTGAGGATTAATTTGAGAACCCATATTTTTCTCCTTTTATAATTTCCATAATGATGACTATTATTATTTTGGTCTATGGAACACTGATCGTAGCCAACTCCGCACCACTAGAAAGTAGCAAAAGAGGGTCATAATATCATTTTCCCGATTTGTGGGTGGGGATCGATTCTTAAAAGAGCTAGGATTGGAGTCGAGTATCTATTTAGCTTAGGATTGCATGTATGTTCTTAATTGGTCTTCCACTCTTTTTCCTTTTTCTTTATATTCTCCTATGATCAAACTACAAATTAATTCTAACTAAATTATACTAAGAGTCAATTGCTAGAAGTTGTATCTAATAGTATAAAGGGCATTACGGTAGTGACCTTCACCTAGGTGGCTAATTAATGGGTGTCACGACCCAGATTTTCCACCATAGGGAGTCGTAATGGTGCCTACTGATGGAGCTAGGCAAGCCGAACATTTAAACACCTTCGGGTGACAATACAACAATAATAAAATAATGATTCTTTAAATAAACGAGGAAGTCTTTTAAAACATGAATAACTGAAAACCAAAACTGCGGATGTTTAATATTTCACTACCCAAGATTGGAGTCGCTATCTCACGAACCACTAAAGAGTACTACAAACAAGTCTGAATAGAGAAAAATACATAGTGTCTGTCTCGGTACAAAGAAAACAAACAAAAAATATGTTCGGCCTGCGAACGCTAGCTAGGCTACCTTATAATTCCCTGGACTGAAGTCAGCTCCTGCTCCGTATGCTACAGCTGTGGTCCAAAAGCTGCTCCGGTACCATCATCTGTGCAATAAGCATTGAAGTGCAACATCAGCACAACCGACCCTATGTGCTGGTAAGTGTCTGGCCTAACCCCGACGAGTAGTGACGAGGCTAGACAGTACTACCAAATCAACTTGTGCAGTTCAATATATATATGTTCAATAAAAAAAAGAATACCAAAAACTAAATAGTGAAAAGGGGAGGGAAACATGCTATGGGGGAGGACAATCCGAATATAAAAAAGTCCTTAACTTAAGTAAGAAATAGGGCACAACAATAATTAACAAAAGCACAAAAATCAACAGTTGCACGACATCAACCTTCGTGCTTTTACTCTCATTCTCACTTAAAGCAATTAAATAAAATGCACGGCATCACCCTTCGTGCTTTCCCTCTAATAACTCTCATTTTATCGCATGGAATGATCCTTTGTCCAATTATAGTCAAATCAGAGCACAAAATGTTCCTTCGTGCATAAATAATCAAAACATGGCACAGAATGACCCTTCGTGCAAATATAATCAAATATGGCACAGAATGACCCTTCGTGCAAATATAATAAAACATGGCACGGAATGACCCTTCGTGCATTATCACTCTTCCTCATCCAAACAGAAATTAAAGCCAATTGGGTGAGGGAATAAAAAATAATAAGGAATGTCCCGGTAATCAAAAACACAATTAAGCAGCTAAATCCCGACAAGGGGCCAACAACAACAACTTTCATATCCGGGCAAGGGAGATAATCAATATAATCAAACCATCCCGGCAAGGGATTACTCATATCTCTTTTCATTTTTTTCATTCCTTACTCAATAGTATTTTATCATTCAAGCCAACGCTCCAAAGAATTCACACTTCATAATTAATCCTCATACTCTTCACATTATGTAGAAATCATCAATTAGCTTGGAAGAGTCTCAAAATAAGTATAAACAAAGACCCATAGTCATGCTAGATACCAGTGTATAGATACTCGTCACCAGCCTATACATCGTACTCATTCATTTAGCAATTAGAAATCAATAACACTCTAATCTTATTCCCTCAAGCCCAAGTTAGATAAAACACTTACCTCGATCCAAAGAATAGCAATCAAAAAGTTAGATAAAACACTTACCTCGATCCAAAGAATAGCAATCAAATCTCCAATACCGCCTTTCCTATACAATCTAACTCCGAAATAATAGTATGTATGCATAATTAATTCAATAATATCAATAAAGGCTCAACAACATGATCCCATAGCCTAGAAATGAGTTTCCTAAGATTCTTCCAAAAATACCTAAATTTGACACCGGGCCCACATGGTCCAAACACGAGGCTCGGATCAAAACCTAGTCACCCATAACCCCACTAGTTCAAATATATAATTTGTTTTATGATTCAACCCCAAATTAAGGTTGAATCACCCAAAATTTCCAAAACCCAAACTCTACCCAAAAATCCCTAACTTCTTCTTTCATTTCATGATTTAGGGCTAGGAAATTACTGATTAGTTGAAGAAACTAAGAGGGAATGAAGTTAGGTGTGACGACCCAAAGGGTCATCACTTATTTAATTAATCATTTCGAGCTTCGAGGCCTTGAAAACCTCATTCTATGTTGCCTCGATTTACGTGCACGATCCGAGCATGTAGCCGGAAAGATTTTGTGATAGAAAATATGAATTCTATGAGAAATTTGGATAAAAATGATATTAATATTGATATGGTTGACTTCGGTCAACATTTTTGGTAAACGGATCCGGACCCGAGATTGGATGGTCCCGAGAGGTCCGTAGGAAAATATGGGACTTGGACGTGCGTCCGGAGTCGAATTCCGAGGCCTAGAGCCCAAGTTATGAATTTTTATGTGAAATTGTTTTTGATGTAATTATTAAAGGAAATAAATTAATTGACCTTGGTATCGGGCTCGTATTTTGGTTCCGACGCCCGGTACAAGTCTTAAATATTATATATGTGATTTCTGTAAAGTTTGGTGACATTTGGATGTCGTTTGAGATGTTTTGGACCTTGAGTCCCAAGTTTGAAAGTTTTGAAAACTAAAGGTATGAAAATCATGCATTTGAGGCTTGATTTGATGAAAACGAGGTGATATTGGCGATGTGATCGCACGAACAAGTTCATAATGTGTTTTTGAGGTTATGTACATGTTTGGTTTGGAGCCTGGGGGGCTCGGGTAAAGATTTGATAGGCCGTTGGATGAAATTCTGAATTTTGGAACTGCTGATTTTTCACCCAGCTGTTGGCTTCGCAATTGCGAAGAATTTCTCGCAATTGCGAAGGGGACAGTGTAAGGCAAGGCTCGCAAATGCGAACCTTGATCGCAAATGCGAAGCCAGCCTTGTTCGCAAATGCGAACAATTGTTCGCATTTGCGAAGGTCCCCAGTGCCTGCCCATGTTCGCAAATGCGAACAAAAGTTCGCAAATGCGAACATTCCCCATACTGCCTTGGTTCGCAAATGCGAACACTGCCTTATACAGCATGTGTTCGCAAATGCGAACATTAGTTCGCAAATGCGAACAGCCCTTTGTCTGCCAGTGATCGCAAATGCGAACAAATGTTCGCAAATGCGAACTTCCCAGCCTTAGCTTATTTTTCAAACTCCATAAATTGGTCGGGGTTCGCAAATGCGAACACAGAGACCTGAAAAACACGAATTTCAGTCATTTCTTCACTTTTTACAAAACCAAAGCACCCATTTGCGATTCTTCAAGGATTTCTTCTTCATCAAAACGATTGTAAGTCACTTTTTACTTAATTCTTTCAATTCCTAACATCATTAAACATGTTTTTCATAAGAAATCAAAGATTTTCATGGTAAAATTCTTGTTTTTGTTAGAAAATAGGTTTTTCATAAATTGGGGAATTGAACCTCGAATTGAGGTCCGATTTTGAAACAAATTATATACATGAACTCGTGGGGGGATGGGTAACCGGATTTTGGTCCTAACCCCGAGTTCCGACCATGTGGGCCCGGGGTTGAAATTCACTATTCCGGGCAGAATGTTGTAAAAGTTGTAATTGGTATTAAGAATTAGTTTGTTGAGTAGAATTGATGATATTAAATCAATTGTGTATAGATACGATTGGATTGGAGCCAAAGTTGAAAGAAAAAGACATTTCCACGGATTGAATTGTTCATAAGCATTCGAGGTAAGTGTTTGTTCTATCCTAGTTTGAGGGAATAGGATTATGTGTTATGTGTTATGTGATCGAGTGCGGTGTATGGGCTGTGGTGACGAGCATCCATACACTGGCGTCTAGTATGACCGTGAGTCGTTGAAAAATGATTATTTTGAGATATATTACGGATGAATTGTTATTGTTCTCCCTTGTTGGGACTTGTTGTGAAGATAATTATTGATTGCCCTTGATGGGACGGTTTATGAATTACTGTTTCTTTCTTTGCCCTTAACTGTGATTGTTATTTGGGTGAGGAAGAGTGATAACGCACGAAGGGTGATGCCGTGCCATGTTTATTTATTTATGCACGAAGGTTAATGCCGTGCCATGTTTATTTATTGATTATGCACGAAGGATCATGCCGTGCTCGTTATTGAACCATGTACGAAGGATCATGCCGTACTATGGATGTGAGGATGAGAGTAAAAGCACGAAGGGTGATGCCGTGTACTTTATTTGATTATTTGGTGAGGATGAGAGTAAAAGCACGAAGGGTGATGCCGTGCAACTGCTTGCTATTTCTTGAATTGATATTACTTGTGTTTACATTATACTTTGTTTTTCCTTCTGAAATTATTAACTGTGGTTAATTGTTGAATTCTTTAAGATATTCCTTATTGTGTTAATACTTGATTATTTCTTGTTATTTTGTGGTACACATATATATATTGAATTGCATAGGTTTATGTGAGTGTCTGGTCCTAGGCTTGTCACTACTTCGCCGGGATAGGCCAGGCACTTACCAGCACATGGGGTCGGTTGTGCTGATGCTACACTTCTGTGCGTTTTTGCACAGGTCCAGGTTACGATCAGGAGCAGCAGCAGTAGTAAATAGATTGCGTGGGAGTTGATCATATTCGAGACCGAGGTAGCTTGCAGACGTCCGCAGGCCCGGCGTCTCTCTCTTTATTTATGTTATTAGCTGGAGTCTCTTTGTTCCGAGACAAACAGAATTGTGTTATATTTCTTTCGGACTTTTATGTGTAGTATTCCATAGTAGTTTGTGAGTTGGTGACTCCACGTCTTGGGTAGAGGATTTCAGTATGATTTTCACTTTGTAATTAGTTATTTCTATTTCGATAAAGTATTCTGCATTTATTTAATTAAAATTGTGTTAAAAACAGGATAGTATGAATATGAGTGGCTTGCCTAGCTACCACGAGTAGGCGCCATCACGATCCCGATGTTGGGGGAAAATCCGGGTCGTGACAAGTTGGTATCAAAGCTCTAGGTTACATAGGTCTCACCACTCACGAACAAGCTTAGTAGAGTTTGAGAGGTAGGTACGGAGATGTCTGTACTTGTCCTCCAGAGTCTATTGAGTTAGGAAAGAGTCTCTCATTTGTTCTTTCTTGTCGTGCGACTTGTTCCTCAATTACTGATTGGATTTCTATTCTGTCCTTTCGCAGATGGTGAGGACACGCGCTTCTTCGTCCGCCGACCAGCAGCCCGAGCCCCGGCAGCTCCCGTGAGGGGCGGGGGCCAAGGCCGTATCGGAGGCCGTGGTAGGGGTAGAGCTCAGCCCCAGGCAGCTACTCCAGAGGTGGAGCCTCATATTGAGATTGACGAGGAGGTTCCGGTTCCAGCAGCTCCAGTGGGCCCAGCTCAGGTCCCAGGAGAGGCTTTATTTACCCCGGATCTCCGGGATGCTTTGGTCAGAATAGCAGGATTCATGGACAGCATTGCCAGAGCGGGTTTATTATCGGTTGCCCCAGCCACTTCTCAGGCTGGAGGAGGGGCCCAGACTCCTATTGCTCATACTCCGGAGCCAGTAGCTCCTCAGCCTCAGGCACCAGTAATTCAGCCAGCTGTGGCCACTCAGTCAGGTACCATAGCTCATGCCGGCGATGGAGCGGCCATGACTTCCTGATTCGTTATGGAGGCTTGATCGGTTCTCCAAGTTATTTACCACTACATTCAGTGGAGCCGCATCAGAGGATCCTCAGGACTTCTTATTCAGTTGCCATGAGATTCTCAAGACTATGGGGATTGTGGAGACAAACGGAGTTGACTTCTGTACCTTCAGACTCGCAGGATCCGCCAAGACTTGGTGGAGAGATTATTGCCTGACTCGACCAGCAGGGTCCCCAACTTTATCATGGGACCAATTTGCGGAACTATTTATGGAGAAGTTTCTCCTTGCTACTCAGCGGGATGTACTTCGGAGGCAGTTCGAGCGCCTCCATCAGGGCACTATGACAGTTACACAGTATGAGATGAGATTTATCGACTTGGCTCGTCATGCAGTGGTGATACTTCCCACGGAGCGGGAGAGGGTCCGCAGATTTATAGATTGGCTTAATCAGCCGATTAGACTCCAGATGGCTATGGGCGTGGTGAGTGACATATCATTTCAGGAGGCAGCCAATGCAGCACGCAGAGTTGAGATGGCTCTTGCTAGGGGAGGCGGTTATTCTTCAGATAAGAGGCCTCGTCATTCAGGCAGGTTTGGTGGTTCTTCCTCTGGTGGCAGAGAATCCTTTGATAGAGGCCAGTCCTCCAGGCCTTTTCATTCCGCCCTTCAGGCCTCACAGGGTGGATCAGGTGATCGTGGTTTTCGGGGGAATTATTCAGACCAGTCTCCTATTAATGCTCAGCCTCTTCAGAGTGTTCGTGGAGGCCATTCGGGTCGTCAGGGCCAGCAGCCCTATCAGTCTAAGAGTTGCTACGGTTGTGGTGACCCGGGTCATTTTATCAGGAATTGCCCTATAGCAGCGGGCAACTCTCAGCAGCGAGGTCCTCGTCCTATGATTCAGGCCCCAGCTGACCCTCAGCCTGCCCAGCCAGCCAGAGGCGGAGGTAGAGATTATAGAGGTGGAGGTCGAGACCGTAGAGGTGGAGACCGTCCAGCGAGAGGTAGAGGTCAGCCAGTTGATGGTCGTCCTAGAGACGCAGCTCAGAGGGGAGGTGCGGATCCCCGATTCTATGCTTTACCAGCCAGGCCAGAGGCAGAGGCATCAGATGCTGTGATTACAGGTACTATTCTTGTGTGTGGCAGAGGTGCTTCGGTATTATTTGACCCTGGATCTACATATTCCTATGTGTCTTCCTACTTCGCACCGTATTTGGCTGTGCCCAGCTATGCTCTGGATATTCCAGTTTATGTGGCTACACCGGTGGGTGACTCCATTGTAGTCGATCGGGTGCATCGTTCGTGCGTAGTTATATTTGGGGGTCTTGAGACCCGTGTTGATCTGTTGCTTTTGGATATGGTAGATTTTGATGTCATATTGGGGATGGAACTGGTTGTCCCCATACCATGCTATTCTTGATTGCCATGCTAAGACGGTGACTTTAGCCTTGCCAGAATCACCCCGACTAGAGTGGAAAGGTACCTCAAGCCACTCCGTTCGCACTGTTATTTCTTATGTTAAGGCTCGACGCATGGTCGAGAAGGGTGTCTAGCTTATCTGGCTTATGTTCGTGATTCCGGCGTAGAGGTTCCTTCCATTGATTCAGTTCCTATTGTACGAGAGTTTCCTGAGGTTTTTCCTTCAGACCTGCCGGGCATGCCACCCGACAGGGATATTGATTTCTGTATTGATCTGGCACCGGGCACCCAGCCCATCTCTATTCCACCCTATCGTATGGCCCCGCGAGAGTTAAAAGAGTTAAAAGATCAGTTGTAAGACCTTCTAGAAAAGGGCTTTATCAGGCCCTGTGTTTCCTCCTGGGGAGAACCTGTATTGTTTGTAAAGAAGAAGGATGGCTCGATGCGTATGTGTATTGATTACCGGGAGTTAAACAAGGTGACTATCAAAAATAAATATCCACTGCCGAGGATTGATGATTTGTTTGACCAGCTCCAGGGAGCGAGGGTATTCTCTAAGATAGACTTGAGGTCGGGCTACCATCAGCGGAAGATCAGGGCGGCTGACATTCCTAAGACAGCCTTTCGCTCTAGATATGGGCATGATGAGTACTTGGTCATGTCCTTCGGGTTGACCAATGCCCCAACAGCATTCATGGAGTTGATGAATCGAGTATTCAAGCCTTACTTAGATCTGTTCGTGATAGTCTTTATAGATGACATCCTGGTGTACTCCCGCAGCTAGGAAGAGCACGGGCAGCACCTCAAAGTGGTTCTTCAGACTCTGAAAGATAACCGACTATATGCCAAATTTTCTAAATGTGAGTTCTGGCTGAGTTCGGTAGCATTTCTGGGTCACATTGTATCGGTGGAAGGTATTGAGGTAGACCCAAAGAAGATTGAGGCAGTCCAGAATTGGCCTCGACCAGCTTCAGTGACTGAGATCCGGAGTTTCTTGGGATTAGCAGGTTACTACCGTCAATTTGTAGAGGGGTTTTCTTCTATTGCAGCCCCGATGACCAGGTTGACCCAGAAGGGTGTCCAGTTTCAGTGGTCAGAGGAGTGTGAGGCGAGCTTTCAGAAGCTCAAGACAGCCTTGACCACCGCACCGGTGTTGATACTACCTACAGGTACAGGGCCTTATACAGTTTATTGTGACGCATCTCGTACAGGGCTTGGAGCGGTATTGATGCAGGATGGTAAGGTTATCGCTTATGCTTCGAGGCGCTAAAAATACATGAGAATAATTATCCAGTTCATGATCTTCAGTTGGCAGCAATGGTTCATGCCTTAAAGATCCGGAGGCATTATCTATATGGTGTGACATGTGAGGTGTACATTGATCACAAAAGCCTACAGTACTTGTTCAAGCAAACGGAGTGGAATCTACGACAGCGGAGATGGTTAGAGTTGCTAAAAGACTATGATGTTACTATCTTATATCACCCAGGTAAGGCCAATGTGGTGGCCGATGCTTTGAGTAGAAAGTATGCCAGCATGGGTAGTCTTGCATACATTTCGGTCAGTCAGAGACCATTAGCTCTAAATGTCCAGGCCTTAGCCAACCGGTTCGTGAGATTAGACATTTCTGAGCCTAGCAGAGTGTTAGCCTGCACGGTCGCTCGTTCTTCTTTATTAGAGCGTATCCGTGAGAGGCAATTTGATGATCCTCATTTGTGTGAGTTGAGAGATACAGTACAGCGGGGAGGTGCCACACAGGTAAATCTAGATGATGATGGGGTATTGAAATTGCAGGGTCGAGTTTGTGTACCCAATGTCGTAGGGATTCGAGAATTGATCTTAGCAGAGGCCCATAGTTCGCGGTATTCTATTCACCCAGGGCGCCGCGAAGATGTACCAGGACTTACGGCAGCACTATTGGTGGCGCAGGATGAAGAAAGATATTGTTGCGTATGTCGCTCGGTGTCTAAATTGTCAGCAGGTGAAATATGAGCACCAGAGACCTGGTGGTGTATTCCAGAGGATTGAAATTCCCGAGTGGAAATGGGAGCGGATCACTATGGACTTCGTTACCGGACTTCCTTTGACTCGGAGGAAATTTGATGCTATTTGGGTCATTGTTGATAGGCTGACCAAATCAGCACACTTTATTCCAGTATCTGTCTCCTACTCGTCGGAGAGGTTAGCGGAGGTTTACATTAGGGAGATTGTTCGTCCCCATGGGGTGCCAGTATCTATTATCTCTGATCGGGGTACGCAGTTTACCTCGCGGTTCTGGAGAGCGGTCCAGCGGGAGTTAGGCACCCAGGTTCAGTTGAGTACAGCATTTCATCCTCAGACGGATGGCCAGTCCGAGAGGACTATTCAGATTCTAGAGGACATGCTTCGAGCCTGTGTTACTGATTTCGGAGGCTCGTGGGACCGGTTTCTGCCATTAGTAGAGTTCGCCTACAATAACAGTTACCAGTCTAGCATCCAGATGGCTCCGTATGAGGCGTTGTATGGTAGGCGATGTCGATCACCAGTTGGGTGGTTTGAACCGGGAGAGGCTCGGTTGTTAGGTACAGACTTAGTTCAGGAGGCCTTGGATAAGGTCAAGACTATTCAGGAGAGATTGCGTTCAGCTCAGTCCAGGCAGAAGACTTATGCGGATCGTAAGGTTCGAGATGTAGATTTCATGGTTGGTGAGCGAGTATTGCTCCGAGTGTCGCCTATGAAGGGCGTGATGAGGTTCGGGAAGAAGGGCAAGCTCAGCCCTAGGTATATTGGTCCATTTGAGATTCTAGATAGAGTGGGAGGGGTGGCTTACAGATTAGCTTTGCCGCCTAGCTTATCAGCCGTGCATCTAGTTTTTCACGTATCTATGCTTCGGAGATACCACGGCGATCCCACGCATGTGTTAGACTTCAGTACCGTCCAATTGGACAATGATCTATCTTACGAGGAGGAGCCGGTAGCCATTCTAGACCGGCAGGTTCGACAGTTGAGGTCGAAGAGTTATCCTTCTGTGCGTGTTCAGTGGAGAGGTCAGCCTCCTGAGGCATCGACCCGGGAGTCCGAGTCTGATATGCGGAGCCGTTACCCACACTTGTTTCCTGACTCAGGTACTTCTTTCTTTTGTCCATTCGAGGACGAACGGTTGTTTTAGAGGTGGAGATTGTGACGACCCAAAGGGTCATCACTTATTTAATTAATCATTTCGAGCTTCCGAGGCCTTGAAAACCTCATTCTATGTTGCCTCGATTTACGTGCACGATCCGAGCATGTAGCCGGAAAGATTTTGTGATAGAAAATATGAATTCTATGAGAAATTTGGATAAAAATGATATTAATATTGATATGGTTGACTTCGGTCAACATTTTTGGTAAACGGATCCGGACCCGAGATTGGATGGTCCCGAGAGGTCCGTAGGAAAATATGGGACTTGGACGTGCGTCCGAAGTCGAATTCCGAGGCCTAGAGCCCAAGTTATGAATTTTTATGTGAAATTGTTTTTGATGTAATTATTAAAGGAAATAAATTAATTGACCTTGGTATCGGGCTCGTATTTTGGTTCCGACGCCCGGTACAAGTCTTAAATATTATATATGTGATTTCTGTAAAGTTTGGTGACATTTGGATGTCGTTTGAGATGTTTTGGACCTTGAGTCCCAAGTTTGAAAGTTTTGAAAACTAAAGGTATGAAAATCATGCATTTGAGGCTTGATTTGATGAAAACGAGGTGATATTGGCGATGTGATCGCACGAACAAGTTCATAATGTGTTTTTGAGGTTATGTACATGTTTGGTTTGGAGCCCGGGGGCTCGGGTAAAGATTTGATAGGCCGTTGGATGAAATTCTGAATTTTTGAACTGCTGGTTTTTCACCCAGCTGTTGGCTTCGCAATTGCGAAGAATTTCTCGCAATTGCGAAGGGGACAATGTAAGGCAAGGCTCGCAAATGCGAACCTTGATCGCAAATGCGAAGCCAGCCTTGTTCGCAAATGCGAACAATTGTTCGCATTTGCGAAGGTCCCCAGTGCCTGCCCATGTTCGCAAATGCGAACAAAAGTTCGCAAATGCGACATTCCCCATACTGCCTTGGTTCGCAAATGCGAACCATTGTTCGCAAATGCGAACACTGCCTTATACAGCATGTGTTCGCAAATGCGAACATTAGTTCGCAAATGCGAACAGCCCTTTGTCTGCCAGTGATCGCAAATGCGAACAAATGTTCGCAAATGCGAACTTCCTAGCCTTAGCTTATTTTTCAAACTCCATAAATTGGTCGGGGTTCGCAATTGCGAACCCATGTTCGCAAATGCGAACACGGAGACCTGAAAAACACGAATTTCAGTCATTTCTTCACTTTTTACAAAACCAAAACACCCATTTGCGATTCTTCAAGGATTTCTTCTTCATCAAAACGATTGTAAGTCACTTTTTACTTAATTCTTTCAATTCCTAATATCATTAAACATGTTTTTCATAAGAAATCAAAGATTTTCATGGTAAAATTCTTGTTTTTGTTAGAAAATAGTTTTTTCATAAATTGGGGAATTGAACCTCGAATTGAGGTCCGATTTTGAAACAAATTATATACATGAACTCGTGGGGGATGGGTAACCGGATTTTGGTCCTAACCCCGAGTTCCGACCATGTGGGCCCGGGGTTGAAATTCACTATTCCGGGCAGAATGTTGTAAAAGTTGTAATTGGTATTAAGAATTAGTTTGTTGAGTAGAATTGATGATATTAAATCAATTGTGTATAGATACGATTGGATTGGAGCCAAAGTTGAAAGAAAAAGACATTTCCACGGATTGAATTGTTCATAAGCATTCGAGGTAAGTGTTTGTTCTATCCTAGCTTGAGGGAATAGGATTATGTGTTATGTGTTATGTGATCGAGTGCGGTGTATGGGCTGTGGTGACGAGCATCCATACACTGGCGTCTAGTATGACCGTGAGTCGTTGGAAATTGATTATTTTGAGATATATTACAGATGAATTGTTATTGTTCTCCCTTGTTGGGACTTGTTATGAAGATAATTATTGATTGCCCTTGATGGGACGGTTTATGAATTGCTGTTTCTTTCTTTGCCCTTAACTGTGATTGTTATTTGGGTGAGGAAGAGTGATAACGCACGAAGGGTGATGCCGTGCCATGTTTATTTATTTATGCACGAAGGTTAATGCCGTGCCATGTTTATTTATTGATTATGCACGAAGGATCATGCCGTGCCCCTGTTATTGAACCATGTACGAAGGATCATGCCGTACTATGGATGTGAGGATGAGAGTAAAGCACGAAGGGTGATGCCGTGTACTTTATTTGATTATTTGGTGAGGATGAGAGTAAAAGCACGAAGGGTGACGCCGTGCAACTGCTTGCTATTTCTTGAATTGATATTACTTGTGTTTACATTATACTTTGTTTTTCCTTGTGAAATTATTAACTGTGGTTAATTGTTGAATTCTTTAAGATATTCCTTATTGTGTTAATACTTGATTATTTCTTGTTATTTTGTGGTACATATATATATATTGAATTGCACAGGTTTATGTGAGTGTCTGGTCCTAGGCTTGTCACTACTTCGCCGGGATAGGCCAGGCACTTACCAGCATATGGGGTCGGTTGTGCTGATGCTACACTTCTGTGCGTTTTTGCACAGGTCCAGGTCACGATCAGGAGCAGCAGCAGTAGTAAACGATTGCGTGGGAGTTGATCATATTCGAGACCGAGGTAGCTTGCAGACGTCCGCAGGCCCGGCGTCTCTCTCTTTATTTATGTTATTAGCTGGAGTCTCTTTGTTCCGAGACAAACAGAATTGTGTTATATTTCTTTCGGACTTTTATGTGTAGTATTCCATAGTAGTTTGTGAGTTGGTGACTCCACGTCTTGGGTAGAGGATTTCAGTATGATTTTCACTTTGTAATTAGTTATTTCCATTTCGATAAAGTATTCTGCATTTATTTAATTAAAATTGTGTTAAAAACAGGATAGTATGAATACAGTGGCTTGCCTAGCTACCACGAGTAGGCGCCATCACGATCCCAATGTTGGGGGAAAATCCGGGTCGTGACATTAGGAACACTTAGCTATGAAGTTATGGAGGAAGAGGTTCTTCAAACTTGTCTATGGAGGGTGAAGGAGAAGAGCTCGTGTGAAAATAATGAAGAAATCCCATCACTTGTCTGGTTTTGAGCTTTAAAAATCATTGGGAAAAAATTCCATTTGCGTTTGCGGGAAAGGGGCCGTGTTCGCGAAGGGTTAATTCAACAGACCATCGCGTACACGATGAGGAGGTTGTGAACGCGAAGAGAAATATTTGGAGGGGGGTCCAATACTTGGTCTATGCGAACGCTTGGACAACTACGCGAACGCGATGAAGTGAGCATTATGAACTACGCGAACGCGAAAATGCAAGTGCGAGCGCAATAAGTAAAATGAAGGCTAAGTCTTCTAAGTAAAAATACTCTACACGTACGCAAGGAGGTGATGCGAATGCGATGAAAGATAAAGCTGAAGCTTCATGAATACGAGAGGCATAGCGCGAACACGAAGAAGAAAATCACTGAGCACTTGTTGCAGATTTTATGCAATCTTCTAAGAGAAAAACTACCCTGAACACCTCCAAAAACACTCACGAGTCCTCGGGGCTCCTAACCAATCACACACAATAACTCAACAACTTCCCACGAACTTACTTGAGCGATCAAATTTCCAAAACAACATGAAAATCAATGAATCAAGCCTCAAAATCATCATTTTTATTTCAAACTTCTTAAACTTCTAACTTTAGATAATTAGGTCTGAAACCGGTCAAACGATGTCCAATTTCAACCAAACTCCACAGGAAGCACTTAATACATATTTATGACATATACTAGGCATCAGAACCGAAATACAAGCCCGATACCATAGTCTTTTAATCAATTTTCATTTCCTTTTTCCTTAATAATTTCAGAAAAACAATTGAATAGAAAAGTTCTTTTACTCGGGTTCCAAACCTCGGATTTCAACTCTGAGCACATGCTCGAGTCCCATATTTTTCTACGGACCCCCCGAAACCGTCACATCACGGGCCCGGGTCTGTTTACCCAAAACGTTGATGAAACTCAAATTTAATCATATTAATATCAAAATTCTTCAAAGTTTTCACAGAATTCACATATTTCAACACAAAAGCTTTCCGTCTATCTGCGCCCGGAGTGCGCATGCAAATTGAGGAAACTATAAGTGAGGTTTTCAAGGCCTCGAAAGTGCGGAAAAATAGAGAGAAATTCAGTGATGGCCCTTTGGGTCATCACATTCTCCACCTCTAAAATAATTGTTCATCCTCGAACGGACAAAAGAAAGAAGTACTTGAGTCAGGAAATAGATGAGGATAACCGCTCCACATATTAGAGGCGAACTCCCTGGTCGATGCCTCAAGAGGCTAACCTCTCCACTAGACATGCACTAAAGGAAAACTCTTCGACCTCAACTATCGAACCTACCGGTCTAGAATTGCTACCGGCTCCTCCTCGTAAGACAGATCCTTGTCCAACTGGACAGTGCTGAAATCTAACACATGGGTAGGATCACTGTGATACCTCCGAAGCATAGACACATGAAACACTATATGCACGGCTGACAAGCTAGGTGGCAAGGTAAGACTGTAGGTCACCTCTCCCACACGATCAAGAATCTCAAATGGCTAGGGCTAAGCTTGCCCTTCTTCCCAAATCTCATCAAGCCCTTCATAGGTGATACATGGAGAAATACTCGCTCACCAACCATGAAAGCTACATCTTGAATTTTGCAATCCGCATAACCCTTTTGTCGTGACTGAGCCGAACGAAGCTTGTCCTAAATGATCTTGAAATTATCCAAGGCCTCCTAGACTATATCTGTACCCAATAACCGAGCCTCTCCCGGCTCAAACCATCCTATTGGAGACCGACATCGCCTACCATACAACACATCATAAGGATCCATATGAATGCTGGACTGGTAGATATTTTTGTAGGCGAACTCTGCCAAAGGCAAAAGCTGGTCCAAAATTAATGCCACAGTCCCAGAGAATATCTTCCAATATTTGAATAGTCTTTTCAGACTGGCCGTCCGTATGAGGATGGAACACTATGCTCAACTGAACCTGGGTGCCTAAGTGCTGAGTTGCTTTCAAAAAGTGCGAGGTGAACTGCATACCCTGGTCCAAAATGATATATGCCGGCACCCCATAAAGGTGAACAATCTCCCCATGTAGATCTCAACTAATCTCTCGGATGAATAAGTGGATACAATAGGAATGAAATGCACTGACTTGGTCACCCTATCAACAATGACCCAAATAGCTTCAAACTTCTTCCGAGTCATTCGGAAGTTCGGTAACAATATCCCCTCTCCCACTTCCACTCAGGAAGCGCAATCCTCTGAAACAAACCACCAGGCCTCTGATGCTCATACATAACCTACTAATAGTTCAAACACCGATCCACATATGGAACAATATCTTTCTTCATCCTACACCACCAATAATGTTGGTGCAAGTCATAATACATCTTCGTGGCACCCGGGTGAATAGAATATCGCAAACTATGGGCCTTCTCTAAGATCAACTCTCGAATCCCATCGACATTAGGCACGCAAACTTGCCCCTACAACCTCAAAACACCATCAACATCTAAAGTCACCTTCGTGGCACCTCCATGCTGGACCGTGTCTCTCAGGACACCCAAATGAGGATCATCAAATTGATGATCACGAATACGCTCCAATAGTAAAGAACGAGCGACCGTGCAAGCTAACATTTTAAAAGGCTCAGAAATGTCCTACCTCACAAATCGATTGGTCATGGCCTGAATATCCAAGGCAAGCGGTCTCTGGTAGAACGGAATATAAGCAAGACTACCCATGCTGGCAGACTCTCTACTCAATGCATCGTCCACCATATTGGCTCCCCCCCGGTGGTACAAAATAGTAACATCATAATCTTTCATCAGCTCCAACCACCTCCTCTGACTCAAATTCAACTCCTTTTGCTTGAATAAGTACTGAAGAATCTTGTGATTCGTGTACACCTCACACGTCACCCCATATAGATAATGTCTCCAAATCTTCAAAGAATGAATAATGGGTGCCAAATCTAGATCATGGACGGGATAATTCTTCTTGTGGATCTTCAATAAAGCATAAGAAATGAATCTGCCATCCTGCATTAATACCACACAAGGCCTAATATGGGAAGCATCACAATAAACTGTATAAGGCCCCGAATCCATGGACAAAACCAATACCGGTGCTATAGTCAGAGCTGTCTTAGCTTCTGAAAGCTCTCCTCGCACTCGTCTGACCACCTGAATTGGGCACCCTTATGGTCAACCTGGTCATCAGGTCTGTTATATATGAAAACCCCTCCATTAACCGACGGTAATAAACCGCTAACCCCAACAAACTCCGAATCTCAGTCGCTGAAGCTGGTCGAGGCCAATTCTTGACGGCCTCAATCTTCTTCCTGAATACCCTCTACTGGTATGACTTGACCCAGAAATGCAACTGAACTTAACCGGAACTTGCACTTCGAGAACTTAGCATACAACTTACTATCCTTTATAGTCTGAAGAACCACTCTGAGGTGCTGCTCGTGCTCCTCCTGATTGTAGGAGTATACCAGGATATCATCATTAAAGACTGCCACAAACAATTCACGATAAGGCCTGAACACTCGGTTTATCAACTCCATAAATGTTGTTGGGGAATTGGTCAACCTAAATGACATGACCAAAAACTCATAATGCCCATACCGAGTGTGGAATACCGTCTTAGGAACATCTGACACCCTAATTCTCAGTTGATAGTCGCGAGATCTCAAGTCTATCTTTGAAAACACCTTCGCACCCTATAGCTGGTCAAAAAAATCATCAATCCTTGGGAGTGGATACTTGTTCTTTATAGTCACCTTTTTCAATCGACGGTAATCAATGCACATCCTCATCGATCAACACCGCGCACTCCAAGGAGAAACTTGATAAAACCCTTATGTAGCAAATCCTTCAACTGGAACTTTAACTCCTTCAATTCTGGCAAGTCCATGCAATATAATGAAATAGAAATGGGGTGCGTGCCTGGGGCCAGATCAATACAGAAATCAATATCCCTATCGGGAAGCATACTCGGCAGGTCTGAAGGGAAATCCTTGGGGAAGTCCAAAACAATAGGAATAAAGTTAATAGATGGGACCTCTGTACTGGAATCACGAACATATTCCAAATAAGCTAAACACCCTTTCTCGACCATGCGTCGAGACTTTACATATGAAATAACACTGCGGGTGGCATGACTTGGGGTCTCTCTCCACTCCAATCGGGGCAAATCTGACAAAGCCAAGCTAACGGTCTTAGCATGAAAATCAAAGATATCATGATATGGGGACAACCAATCCATCCCTAATATAACATCGAAATATACCATGTCTAGAACAAATAAATCAACATGGGTCTCAAGACCCTCAAACACTACCACACAGGAACGATGAACTCGGTCGACCATTATAGAATCACCTACTGGTGTAGATACATAAACATGGATACCCAAAGCATCGCTAGGCATAGGCAAGTAAGGTACAAAATAAGACGACACATATGAATATGTGGACCCAGGGTCAAATAGCACTAAGCATCCCTATCATAAACCAGAATAGTACATGTAATAACAGCATTCGAAGACTCATCTTCTGGATTAGCTGGCAAAGCATAACACCAAGGTTAGGCCCCACCTCCCTGAACCATGTCTCTAGGGCAATCGGCTACTGGATGACCTTTACCTCTACCGGTCCGAGCTCTACCTCTACAGTCTCTACCTCCACTTCTATGATCCCTACCCCCACCTCTAGCTGGGCGAGCTGTGGATTACCTGATGCCTGAATCATGCGGCGAGGACCCTGCTGCTGAGAGTTGCCTGAGGCTCGATGGAAAAACCTGATAATATGACCGGGGTTACCACAACCATAACAAGACCTCTGCTACTGTGACTACTAGCCCTATCGACCTGAATGTCCTCCCCGGAAGTTATGAAGTGGAGGCACACTGATGGGCTACTGTTGAGAACCACCACCGCTTGGACTACCATGAGAAACCTGAAGTACTGACTGAAAAGGTTTCGGTTAATGGCCTCTACCATAAAAATACCTACCTTTAAATGAGGTACTACTGAATTTACTAGAATGATGAGGCCTCTTATCCGACATCTGACCACCTCCCCATACGAAGGCCATCTCAACTCTGCGGGCTGCATTGGGCGCATCCTAAAAGGAAATCTCACTACCTGCTCTCACATCCATCTGGAGACGGATCGAATGAATCACCCTATCAATAAATATCTGAACCCTCTATCCCTCTGTGGGGAGAATCACAATAGTATGGCGTGCCAAGTCAATAAATCGAGTCTCACACTGTGTAATTGTAATGGAGCTCTGCTGGAGGCGCTCGAACTGCTTGTGAAGTGCCTCCCACTGAGTGTCTGGGAGAAACTTCTCCAAAAATAATTCTACGAACTGATCCCATGTCAATGCTGGAGACCCTGCTGGTTTAGATAGGCAAATAATCCCTCCACCAAGTCTTGGCGGATCCTGCAAGCCGGAAGGTGGCAAAATCGACCCAATTGGTCTCTATTATACCTATGGTCCTAAAGATCTCATGATAGCTGAATAAGAAATCCTGTGGATCCTCTGATGAAGCACTATTGAATATGGTGGTGAAGAGCTTGGAGAAACTATCAATTCTCCACAAATTATTCAAAGACATAGCCGCTCCATCGCTGACTTGGGCTGCAATACTTGGCTGAGCCGCCACAGCTGGCTGAACCACTAGGACATGAGTCAGAGGAGCTACCTGCTTCGGAGTATATGTCGCAGCGCTCTGAACCCCTCCTCTATCCTGAGAAGTGGCTAGTGCTACTGGTAGCAAACCCGCTCTAGTGCCACTCTCTATAAAGCCTTCCAATCTGACTAAAGCATCCTGAAGATCTGGGGTGACCATGTCCCCTCCTAGGACCTGAGCTGTGCCCACCAGAGCTACTGGGCTGCAACCTCCTCATAATAGTCAATATGATGCTCCACCACTGGGAATGCTGCTCGGGGCTGAGCTCTGCCCCTACCTCGGCCTCTAACACGACCTCAATCTCTGCCCTTCGTAGGAGCTGCTGCTGGGGGCACGAGCTGCTGTGCGGTAGAAGAGGAAGCACGTGTTCTCACCATCTGTGAATGAACAAAGTAGAAAGACAATCAATATTTGAGAAATAGAATCACACGACAAGAAAGAACAAAAGAGAAACTTTTCCTAACTCCGTAGCCTCTTAGGGATAAATACAAACGTCTCCGTACCAACCCCTTAGAATCTACCAAGTTTGTCCGTGAGTAGCGAGACCAATGCAACCGAGAGCTCTCATACCAATTTGTCACAAAACAGATTTCCCATAATCAGGAGTCATGATGGCGCCTACTGTTGGAGCTAGGCAACCAAATATTTAAACACCTTCAGGTAACAACACAACAATAATAAAATAATAAGTCCTTGAATAAATGCGGAAGTCTTTTAAAACATGAATAACTGAAAACCCAAAATACGGAAGTTTAACATTTCACTACCCAAGACTGGAACCGCTATCTCACAAACCACTAAAGAGTGCTACAAACATGTCCGAATAAAGAAAAATACATAGTGTCTGTCTCGGTACAAAGAAAACAAACAGAAAGTATGGAAAGGGACTTCGGCCTACGAACACCATCTAGGCTACCCCGTAAGTCCCTGGACAGAAGACAACTCCCTCTCTGTATGCTACTATTGTGGTCCAAAAGCTGCTCTGGTACCGTGATCTATGCAAAAGCATAGATCGGTAGCATCAGCACAACCGACCCCATGTTCTGGTTAGTGCCTAGCCTAACCCCGCAATGTAGTAATGAGGCTAGACAGGACTACCAAATCAACCTGTGCAGTTCAATATATAAGTGCAATAAAAGGAAAGAATATTGATAATAAACAATTAAAAGGGGAGGGAAACATGCTACGAGGGAGTACAATCTGGATATAAAAAAGTCCTCAACTTAAGGAAGGAATATGGCACAACAATAATTAACAAAATCACGAAAATCAATAGTTGCACGGCATGAACCTTCCTGCTTTTACTCCTATTCTGACCCAAAGCAATCAAATAAAATGCACGGTATCACCCTTCATGCTTTCCCTCACATAACTCTTACTTCATGGCATGAAATGATCCTTCATGCAATTAGAGTCAAATAAGAGTACGGAATGGTCCTTCGTGCATTAATAATCAAAACATGGCACGAAATGATCCTTCGTGCAAATATAATCAAACATGGCACAAAGTGACCCTTCATGCAAATATAATCAAACATGGCACAGAATGATCCTTTGTGTATTATCACTCTTCCTCACCCACACAATAATTACAACCAAATAGGCGAGGGAATAAATAATAATAAGAAATGTCCCGAAAAGGTAAAACAAAATTAAGCAGCTAAATCCCAGCAAGGAGCAACTGCAACAACTTTCACATCCCGACAAGGGAGATAATCAATATAATCAAACCATCCCGGCAAGGGATTAATCATATCTCTTTCAATTTCTTTCATTCCTTACTCAATGGTATTTTATAGTTCGAGCCAATGCTCTAAAGAATTCACAATTCATAATTAATCCTCATCCTCTTCACATTATGTAGAAATCATCAATTATCTTGGAAGAGTCCCAAAATAAGTACAAACAAAGACCCACATTCATGCTAGACACCGGTGTATAGATAATCGTCACCATGCCTATACACTGTACTCATTCATTTAGCAATTAGCGATTAATAACACTTTAATGCTATTCCCTCAAGCCCAAGCTAGATCAAACACTTACCTCGATCCAAAAAATAGCAATCAACTCTCCAGTACTGCCTTTCCTCTATAATCCGACTCCGAAACAATGGTATCTAGGCATAATTAATTCAATAATAACAACAAAGGCTCAAAAACATGATCCCATAGCTTACAAATGAGTTTCAAAACATTCTTTCAAAAATAGAAAAATTCGACACGGCCCCACATGGTCAAAACATGAGGCTCGGACCAAAACCTAGTCTCCCATAACCGCACGAGTTCAAATATATAATTTTTTTTAAGCTTCGACCTCAAATTAAAGTTGAATCACCCAAAATTCCCGAAACCCTAACTCTACCCAAAAACCCATAATTTCTACTTTGATTTCTTGATTTAGGGCTAGGAAATTAGTGATTAGTTGAAGAAATTAAGATGGAATGAACACTTAACTATGAAGTTATGGAGGAAGAATGAGGAGCTCGTGTGAAAATAATGAAGAAATCCCGTCACTGGTCTGATTTTGTGCTCTAAAAATCACTGGGCAAAAATGACCTTCGCGTTCGCGGGAAAGGGGCCCCGTTCATGAAAGGTTAATTTAACAGACCATCGTGTTCACGATAAAAGACTGTGAACGTGAAGAGAAATATTAGGGCCGGTCTAGGACTCTGTCTATATGAACACGTGGACAACTACGCGAACGCGATGAAGGGAGCCCTATGAATTACACAAACGCGAGAATGCAAGCGCGAACACAAAGAGTAAAATAAAGACTTAGTCTTCTAAGTTAAAATACTCTATGTGAATGCGAGGACGTTATGCGAATACAATGAAGTATAAAGCTGAAGCTTCGCGAACGCGAGATGCATAGCACGAACACGAAGAAGAAAATCACTGAGCACCTGTTGCAGATTTTCTGCAATCTTCCTAAGTGCAAAACTACCCCGAACACCTCGAGAATCACTCCCGAGCCCTCGAGGCTCATAACCAATCACACAGACTAACTCAGCAACTTCCCACGAACTTACTTGAGCGATCAAATCACAAAAAAAACATCAAACTCAATGAATCAAGCCTCAAAATCATCATTTTCATTTCAAACTTCTTAAACTACTAACTTTAGATAATAAGGTCCGAAACATGTCAAACGACCTCCGATTTCGACCAAACTTCATAGGAGGCGCTTAACGTATATTTAAGATCCGTACCGGGCATCAGAACCAAAATACAAGACCAATACCATAGTATTTTAATCAATTTTCTTTTCCTTTTTCCTTAATAATTTTAGAAAAACAATTTAACAGAAAATTCTTTTACTCGGGTCCAGACCTTGGATTTTGACTGCGGGAACATGCTCGAGTACCATACTCTTCAATGGACCCTCCGGGATCGTCACATCACGGGTCCGAGTCCATTTACCCAAAACGTTGAACAAAATAAACTTTAGTCATATTAATATCAAAATTCTTCAACGTTTTCACAAAATCCACATATTTCAACACAAACGTTTTCTGACTATGCGCCCGGACCGTGCATGCAAATCGAGGCAACTATAACTGAGGTTTTCAAGGCTTCAGAAGTACGGAAAAAAGAGAGAAATCCAGTGATGAGCCTTTGGATCGTCACAACGGGTGATCATCTAAGGAACGATTGGCATGATTGGGGAAATATGTTATAACCGTTACTCAATACTACCCACTCTACACCTCTTGGTAGAAAGAAGGTTTCGCCCAATTGACTCTCTCGTGGCCAATTGGGTATGCATATTTGCCGGAGCAACTAGGGTTCAAGTCGGGTAATTACTCTCTTGAGGTTTAACCCTTTAATTTGGACTATCAAATCTCTTGAGTCCATCCCAATTCCTTGTTAAGTCAAATTTGGAGACTTAGGCTCTCTTTGTCAAGAAGAACCAAGTCAACTTAGCACAAACTAGTGTTTGTAACCACTAATTCATAAATTAAACCATCAAATTGACCCAAATAACAAACACCCATAATTAATCTAACCTTAAATCACAACACCCATCAATTACCCACATTAGGGTTGAGCCAAAACCCTAGATTATGAGTGTAGCTACTCATGCTTGAAGACAAAATCAGAGAAATAAATGAAGAGAAAGATATAGTATTAAACTACTAAAATAAATATAATTATTCAATTGCTAAATCTACGCTAAAGTTTCCAAAATGACTACAATATAGCTTCTCACGAGTGCAGCTACTGTTCTAAATTAACTAATACCCTAAAAATAGAAAAAAGCTCTATTTATACTAAGCTGGAAAAACTGGACAAAAATACACCTATAGGGTCAGTGCGGACCGCACATGACGGACTGTGGCCGTACTAGGCTCTTGGACTTGAAATTTTAACTCTCTGAACTCAAGCTCCGCGGACCGTGCAAAATGGATCGCAGCCACGTAGGTTTTCAATGCGGTCCGCAAAAATATGATCGCGGATCGCGTGGGCCGGAACCTTGGAAAATTACATCTCCCTAATCTTCTCTTCCATGGACCACACATAATCGTAGTGCGGCCGTGGAGCCTTCAGTGCGGACCGCACAACCTCCACTGCAGCCGCACTAGTTTTCTGCCCTAAAAAACCAATCTCTGAATCTCCTTAGTGCGGACCATATGAAATGGACTATGACCACACTAGGTTTGATGCCTTAAAATCAGTCTCTGAATCTCCCTAGTGCGGACCGTACAGAATGGGCAGTGACCGCACTAGGATAGTTTGTCCTGAGTTGTCTTGTCTTTGCTATTTGTGCAGGTTTCACTCCTTTTTGAGCCGATCTTTGACATCTCATCACTTTGTTGATCAAAATTGCAATAAAGCACAACTTATGAGCCTTTTGGGACTATTTTGTATGATTTTATAATCAAAGCGCAAGCAAGGAGGAGCATTGATAGTTGGTGAATTTGACTATATTTGTGTCCTAATAATTACACTTTATTGTTGTTTTGATATTGTTTATGCTGACAAAATGCTTTCATTAGTGTTTTTAGTGTGTTATAGGTACACATGAGCTATTGAAGACTAAAGGAGCAGTTTTGGAGTTATAAGATGGTAAAAAGGCCAAGTGTGGAACAAATTGGAAGTTTGTGCTGAAAAATAAAGAGAAGAGTCCGCGACACTGTTCTACCGCGGTCCAACCACGACCGTGGTAGAACCATGGTAGAGAGGGCTCGCGGAACCTCTGAAGAATTAGAATGCATGTTTTACCGAGATCTAACCGCGACCGCGGTTGAACCACGGTGGAAGCCGAAAAACTGAAGGATAAAATTGTCAAGACATGAATTATGTAACCTAAACCCTATATTTAATATTAGGATTTGCCCAAGAGAGGCAAGTATTGTATTGTTCATTACTATTGCAAGAAAACTAGTAAGAGAGAACTCTCTCCACATCTTTCTTTCTTTTACATTGAATCTTTGGTTATGAATTCAATTATCTATCTTGTTTCTTTGATTATGAGTAGCTAATTCTTTATCTAATGTTTTGATGGAACCTATTGAGTGATGAACTTCTGGCTTATGTGATTACAAATTGTTAGCTAGATTTCTATTTGTTCAACTTTGTTCTTGTTGTAGTTAATTGATAGAGCTCTCAATTAGCTATGCCTATTTAGTGTGCATAACTTGGAAAAGAGTGCATAATTAGGTAAATTATTGAATAACACCATACCTATATTATTGGAGGAATCTATAATTTTAGGCATAAAGGTGCGGTTAGGAATAACGAAACCTTGGGTGCAATCTAAAGTGAACCGTTCAAATTAAAGCTAGCTAAAGTAGATTGGGAGAGTACATTAGTAAATAATTGTAGTTGCTCAGGAGAGAATTACGGTAAAAATAGCGTTCATGATTGATAGAATAATATTGACAATTTATATGAGCATAAACAGAAGGGATTCCATCAATAGGGGAAATCAATACCTTAGTCTTTCTGTTCATTCTTTACACAACATTCAATTCTTTCTTTCAATTCTTTAATTTCTTGCAAAAGTTACTTAGTAGAAAATCATCCACAAAAATAAATTCAAAAGTTTGGGAAGCAGCTTAAGAAGTGTTATTGGGTTTTGGAAGTTGCAGTTGATAGGTTAATTCCCTGTGGGATCGACTCTGGACTTAATTGACCGGATTATATTGACTACGACCATTGTTTGGGCGTGAATCAATTTTGGCGCCGTTGCCGGGGAATTAATGGAATTATCAATTGCCAATGATAGAACTACAAGATTCTTGTGTAGTCAGGTTCTTTCTACACACTTTACATTGAAATTTTTGACGGTTGTTGAATTGGGTACTCAAATGCATGCCTCGGAAATCTGCAAGGACTGGAGAACTAATTGAAGGACTCTCAAACCTAGAGCAAACTTTCCGGGCACGTAACAGGGAAATCAAACAACTTCAGCAATCTCAGCAACCAATTAAACTAGATTTCGACATGGGAGATGTAAACGACTCAAACCAGTAAGCTGGGATGAACGTGCAAGTGGCACATGAGGTGCATGAAGGTGCATTATTTGACTGGGCACAACCAACAACGGATAATTTGGCAACTGCCATTATTGTGCCAACGATTCAAGATGAGTCTTTCCAGATTACCAACAACACGCTACACTTGTTGAAAAATAAGGGATTATTCTCTGGGACGCAAGTGGAAGATCCACAACAGAACCTGAAGAACTTTCTCTCTATACGCAAGACACAGAGGCAACCAAACGTGATACCGGAAGCCATCAGATTATTACTATATCCGTTCTCAGTTACATGGGCTGCGCAGGTATGGCTAAACTCACTCCCCATACACTTTATTGCAACATGGGATGAGTTATTCAAGCAATTCCACAACAAGTTTCATCCACCTAACAAGAAAGCTCATCAAAATGATGATATTGTGAGCTTCAAGCAGAACCAATGGAGACATTACATGAAACTTGGGGCAGATTCAAAGGTATGCTTGTTATGTGTCCTCACCATGGGGTTCCTAAGCAGATGTTGGGTCAAAGGTTCTACATGGGGCTTTCTAACAGTATGAAGAATATAGTAGATGCCTCAGCAGGTGGGGCTTTTCTGAGCAATACGTGGAGAGATGGCCAAAATTTGCTTGACAAGATGGTTCAAAAA
>JASVEL010002769.1:0-85276 GCA_032618575.1 Nicotiana noctiflora
TTAATAATTGCATAAAAAACAATTTCACATAAAAATTCATAACTCGGGCTCTAGGCCTCAGAATTCGACTCCGGACGCATGTCCAAGTCCCATATTTTCCTACGGACCTCTCGGGACCATCCAATCTCGGGTCCGGATCCGTTTACCAAAAATGTTGACCGAAGTCAACCATATCAATATTAATATCATTTTTATCCAAATTTCTCATAGAATTCATATTTTCTATCACAAAATCTTTCCGGCTACATGCTCGGATCGTGCACGTAAATCGAGGCAACATAGAATGAGGTTTTCAAGGCCTCGGAAGCTCGAAATTATTAATAAAATAAGTGATGACCCTTTGGGTCGTCACAATCTCCACCTCTAAAACAACCGTTCGTCCTCGAACGGACAAAAGAAGAAGTACCTGAGTCAGGAAACAAGTGTGGGTAACGGCTCCGCATATCAGACTCGGACTCCCAGGTCGATGCCTCAGGAGGCTGACCTCTCCACTGAACACGCACAGAAGGATAACTCTTCGACCTCAACTGTCGAACCTGCCGGTCTAGAATAGCCACCGGCTCTTCCTCGTAGGATAGATCATTGTCCAATTGGACAGTACTGAAGTCTAACACATGTGTGGGATCACCGTGGTATCTCCGAAGCATAGATACGTGAAAAACTGGATGCACGGCTGATAAGCTAGGCGGCAAAGCTAATCCGTAAGCCACCCCTCCCACTCTGTCTAGAATCTCAAATGGGCCAATATACCTAGGGCTGAGCTTGCCCTTCTTCCCAAACCTCATCACGCCCTTCATAGGCGACACTCGGAGCAATACTCGTTCACCAACCATGAAATCTACATCTCGAACCTTACGATCCGCATAAGTCTTTTGTCTAGACTGAGCTGAACGCAATCTCTCCTGAATAGTCTTGACCTTATCTAAGGCCTCCTGAACTAAGTCTGTACCCAACAACCGAGCCTCTCCCGGTTCAAACCATCCAACTGGTGATCGACATCGCCTACCATACAACGCCTCATACGGAGCCATCTGGATGCTAGATTGGTAGCTGTTATTGTAGGCGAACTCTGCTAATGGTAGAAACTGATCCCACGAGCCTCCGAAATCAATAACACAGGCTCGAAGCATGTCCTCAAGAATCTGAATAGTCCTCTCGGACTGGCCATCCGTCCGAGGATGAAATGCTGTACTCAACTGAACCTGAGTGCCTAACTCCCGCTGGACCGCTCTCCAGAACCGCGAGGTAAACTGCGTACCCCGATCAGAGATAATAGATATCGGCACCCCATGGAGACGAACAATCTCCCTAATGTAAACCTCTGCTAACCTCTCCGACGAGTAGGAGACAGATACTGGAATAAAGTGTGCTGATTTGGTCAGCCTATCAACAATGACCCAAATAGCATCAAAATTCCTCCGAGTCAAAGGAAGTCCAGTAACGAAGTCCATAGTGATCCGCTCCCATTTCCATTCGGGAATTTCAATATTCTGGAATACTCCACCAGGTCTCTGGTGCTCATATTTCACCTGCTGACAATTTAGACACCGAGCGACATACGCAACGATATCTTTCTTCATTCTGCGCCACCAATAGTGTTGCCGTAAGTCCTGGTACATCTTCGCGGCGCCTGGGTGAATAGAATACCGCGAACTGTGGGCCTCTGCTAAGATCAACTCTCGAATTCCTTCGACATTGGGCACACAAACTCGACCCTGCAATTTCAATACCCCATCATCATCTAGGTTCACCTGTGTGGCACCTCCCCGCTGTACTGTATCTCTCAACTCACGCAAATGAGGATCATCAAACTGCCTCTCACGGATACGCTCTAATAAAGAAGAACGAGCGACCGTGCAGGCTAACACCTCGCCAAGCTCAGAAATGTCTAATCTCACGAACCGGTTGGCTAAGGCCTGGACATCTAATGCTAATGGTCTCTGACTGACCGGGATGAATGCAAGACTACCTATGCTGGCAGACTTCCTACTCAATGCATCGGCCACCACATTGGCCTTACCCTGATGATATAAAAAGGTGACATCATAATCTTTCCGCAATACCAGCCACCTTCTCTGCCTCAAATTCAACTCTTTTGTTTAAACAAATACTGAAGACTCTTATGATCGGTGTATACTTCACATACTACACCATACAAATAATGCCTCCAGATCTTCAATGCGTGAATAATCACCGCAAATTCTAGATCATGCACTGGGTAATTCTTTTCATGCATCTTCAACTGCCTCGAAGCATAGGCAATAACCTTGCCATCCTGCATTAACACTGCACCAAGCCCAATACGGGAAGCATCACAATAATCAGTATAAGGTCCCGCACTTGTGGGTAAAATCAATACCGGTGCTGTAGTCATGGCTGTCTTGAGCTTTTGAAAGCTCGCCTCACATTCATCCGACTATTCAAATTGAACACCTTTCTGTGTCAATCTGGTCAGTGGGATTGCAATAGACGAAAATCCTTCTACGAATCGGCGATAATAGCCCGCTAACCCCAAGAAACTCCGAATATCTGCGGCTGATGTCGGTCTAGGCCAGCTCCTTGACTGCCTCAATCTTCTTCGGATCAACCAGAATACCTGTTGCCGTCACAATATGACCCAGGAATGCAACTGAACTTAGCCAAAATTCACACTTCAAAATTTTTGCATATAGTTGGCTATCTTTCAGAGTCTGCAAAGTCACTCCGAGATGTTGCGCATGCTCCTCATGACTGCAGGAGTATGTCAATATGGAAACAATGAAGACTACAACGAACAAGTCTAAACAAGGCACGAACACACTCATGCGTATGCACATATCCATGACTCTGAAGTCTGGCCATAAGAGTTATTCTTAAATTACAACATTGTCAATTAACCCTGTTATCAAATACCTTATTCTACAAATCCCACTTTACTCAGAATGAGGTATGGTGACCTCGTGATTATTTTCCCGAATTAATGCGTCATATTTATCCTTACCTGGTGCTCGTCTCAAAGGCTAAGCTCAACGGTTTCAAAATAGAAATGGCTAATATGAATAGAAACTATACAAGAATTGTCAAATAGTCCTAACGGACATGACTCTTATTTACGAATGCGATACGAAAGTATTAATTCATAAAAGAAGAATTTTAAACACATAAACTCTTACTACCAGGACCCAGTCCTCATATGATATCCACCGCAGCTTGAAGCTCGGCTTAGAAATATTTCACATTATGCCAAAAATTGGAGGATCTCATCCTCAACTCTGAATCACAGTGCTTGCACATCATATAATCTGAAATTTTTCATTTCATTTCTTTCTTCCTTTCAATAATTGTCCGTCAAAGATAATCACGACATAAAATGAACCCTCATACTGATAGGGCACACAATTAACGATTAAAATTAGTTATTCCGAGAATTATATCAAAACATACTGTAATAAGTAATATAAAGTCACTCATAGTCTCATGGATATTTAGTAACTAACACCTAATAATAGGGATGTCTATCCTCATGTAATATCTCAACGGGAGTATTTCCCTAAGTAGTATGATTACGATGCTCGCTCATGAATGGAGCATGTTAAACAGACTCGCCTAAATTTTCTTTCAAAAACCAAATCAAATTAAGGGAAAATTATTCTGTTTATAACAATCTGAATTATACACGTGATGACACCATCCGGTGTAATGACCTCCCTCATACCATAAAAAGTATATCAATGGTTGGGTCTCCACCTCTAGGATTTTCACCTCCACCTCTAACATCCCGACCTATACATCTGGCTGGCCATGTAGGATAAATATTAACTGCAATGGAGCGTGTAGCCTGAGTGCTTTCCTAAAATTATATTTCTCCAAAAATTCCACATTCACAGCAATTCCTTTAAGGCTCAGTTAACTTGTTGTTCATGACAATATATATTCGAACACAGTCATTGTGACTTGGTACAACCGTTCAGATCACACATACTACATATTGCAGAGAATCTCGGGGGTGACGTCTTCGGAACATTTTCTTAAAATAGAGTTTAGTAGATAGCGTTGCGTTGGCCGGCTTGCCCTCTTCGTAGGCTTGACACAAACATTGACGGCCAATTCTTAACACTGCTGAGCTACCCCATTTACTCATATACTCTTCGTCATTCTCCGGGGGCGATCCTTACCCCATGAAAAGAACCAACCTTAAATATGTATAAATTATTTGGAGGACATTTCCATACCATATATATATACATTCCAATAACTCATCATATTTGTCCTTCACAACTCCAACACATCGACCGGACGTCAAGGTCCGTTGAAACCCAACACGATTTATTAGGTGATCTCCTGATATAATTGCGTCTTCCGTTGGGACCATAACTTGTGTGGTAAATACATTATCTTCCCACTACTTCTGTGTGCCTTCTGTAGCACAGTAAAATGAACTCCTCGCATTCGACTATTCCCACGTTCCGTAATTCCTCATAAGAACTGTCAAGCACAATCTCGTGGGTTCTCAAAAGATGCACCGCTGAAGGTGGCAGCGAAGACTTTGGTGAAACCTATCTGTCCTCCGTAAAACTTTTGAAGGAATAGTTGATCTATCACCAGCCTGTGCCATTGTTCGGCTGGATAAGCGGTACGTGACTACGCCATTCGTGGGAAGACAAGAGTGGAAATTTAACTTAACACTTTGAAGAAAAAATTCGCACGATAAGAAAGAACAAATGAGAGACTCTTTCCTAACTCAATAGACTCTGGAGGACAAGTACAGACGTCTCCGTACCTACCTCTCAAACTCTACTAAGCTTGTTCATGAGTGGTGAGACCTATGTAACCTAGAGCTCTGATACCAACTTGTCACGACCCGGATTTTCCCCCAATATCGGGATCGTGATGGCGCCTACTCGTGGTAGCTAGGCAAGCCACTGTATTCATACTATCCTGTTTTTAACACAATTTTAATTAAATAAATGCGGAATACTTTATCGAAATGGAAATAACAAATCACAAGGTAAAAATCATACTGAAATCCTCTACCCAAGACTTGGAGTCACCAACTCACAAACTACTATGGAATACTACACATAAAAGTCTGAAAGAAATATAACATAATTCTGTTTGTCTCGGAACAATGAGACTACAACTATTAACATAAATAAAGAAAGAGACGCCGGGCCTCTGCGGACGTCCGCAAGCTACCTCGGTCTCAAATATGATCAACTCCCACGCAATCTATTTACTGCTGCTCGCTGCTCCTGATCGTAACCTGGACCTGTGCAAAAACGCACAGAAGTGTAGCATCAGCACAACCGACCCCATGTGCTGGTAAGTGCCTGGCCTATCCCGGCGAAGTAGTGACAAGCCTAGGACCAGACACCCACATAACCTGTACAATTCAATATATATATATGTGTACCACAAAATAACAAGAAATAATCAAGTATTAACACAATAAGGAATATCTTAAAGAATTCAACAATTAACCACGGTTAATAATTTCACAAGGAAAAACAAAGTGTAATGTAAACACAAGTAATATCAATTGAAGAAATAGCAGACGGTTGCACGGCATCACCCTTCGTGCTTTTACTCTCATCCTCACCAAATAAGCAAATAAAGTACACGGCATCACCCTTCGTGCTTTTGCTCTCATCCTCACATCCATGGTACGGCATGATCCTTCGTACATGGTTCAATAATAGGGCACGGCATGATCTTTCGTGCATAAATAAATAAATAAACATGGCACGGCATCACCCTTCGTGCATTATCACTCTTCCTCACCCAAATAACAATCAAATAAGTTCACAAGGAAAACAAGGTATAATGGAAACACAAGTAATATCAAGTCAAGAAATGGCAAACAATTGTACGGCATCACCCAAATAAAATATAATGGAAAAACAAGTAATATCAAGTCAAGGAATAGCAAACAATTGTACGGCATCACCCAAATAAAATATAATGGAAAAACAAGTAATATCAAGTCAAGGAATAGCAAACAATTGCACGGCATCACCCTTCGTGCTTTTACTCTCATCCTCACCAAATAAACAAATAAAGTACACGGCATCACCCTTCGTGCTTTTACTCTCATCCTCACATCCATAGTACGGCATGATCCTTCGTACATGGTTCAATAATAAGGCACGGCATGATCCTTCGTGCATAATCAATAAATAAACATGGCACGGCATTAACCTTCGTGCATAAATAAATAAACATGGCACGGCATCACCCTTCGTGCATTATCACTCTTCCTCACCAAAATAACAATCACAGTTAAGGGCAGAGAAAGAAACAACAATTCATAAATCGTCCCATCAAGGGCAATCAATAATTATCTTCACAACAAGTCCCAACAAGGGAGAACAATAACAATTCACCTGTAATATATCTCAAAATATCATTTTCCAACGACTCACGGTCATACTAGACGCCGCAGTGTATGGATGCTCGCCACCACAGCCCATACACCGCACTCGATCACATAACACATAACACATAATCCTATTCCCTCAAGCTAGGATAGAACAAACACTTACCTCGAATGCTTATGAACAATCCAATCCGTGGAAATGTCTTTTCTTTCAATTTGGCTCCAATCCACCCGTATCTATACACAATTGATTTAATATCATCAATTCTACTCAACAAACTAATTCTTAATACCAAATACCACTTTTACAACATTCGGACCAAAATCCGGTTACCCATCCCCCCACGAGTTCATATATATAATTTGTTTCAAAATCGGACCTCAATTCGAGGTTCAATTTCCCAATTTATGAAAAACCCTATTTTCTAACAAAAACAAGAATTTTACCATGAAAACATTTGATTTCTAATGAAAAACATGTTTAATGATGTTAGGAATTGAAAGAATTAAGTAAAAAGTGACTTACAATCGATTTGATGAAGAAGAAATCCTTGAAGAATCGCAAATGGGTGTTTTGGTTTTGTAAAAATGTGAAGAAATGACTGAAATCCGTGTTTTTCAGGTCTTTGTGTTCGCATTTGCGAACATGGGTTCGCAATTGCGAACCCCGACCAATTTCTGGAGTTTGAAAAATAAGCTAAGGGTGGGAAGTTCGCATTTGCGAACATTTCTTCGCATTTGCGAAGCCAAGGCAAAATTGGGAAGTTCGCATTTGCGAACTATTGTTCGCAATTGCGAACACAGGCTAAATATGGGGAGGTTCGCATTTGCGAACTATTGTTCGCATTTGCGAACCCAGGCGGAATAGTGGCCAGTTCGCATTTGCGAACTATAGCTCGCATTTGCGAACACAGGCACAGAAGGGTCAAGTTCGCATTTGCGAACTATTGTTCGCATTTGCGAACACAGACACAATAGGGGGGAGTTCGCATTTGCGAACTCTGCAGAATAGTGGGGAGTTCGCATTTGCGAACTATTGTTCGCATTTGCGAACTCTGCAGACCAGTTGCAGACAACAACTTCTAACATGAAAAATTGATCTCGTGGCCTATCCAAAGTTCACCCGAGCCCTCGGGGCTCCAAACCAAATATGCACATAACCTCAAAAACACATTATGAACTTGTTCCTGCGATCACATCGCCAATATCACCTCGTTTTCATCAAATCAAGCCTCAAATGCATGATTTTCATACCTTTAGTTTTCAAAACTTTCAAACTTGGGACTCAAGGTCCAAAACATCTCAAACGACATCCAAATGTCACCAAACTTTACAGAAATCACATATATAATATTTAAGACTTGTACCGGGTGTCGGAACCAAAATACGAGCCCGATACCTAGGTCAATTAATTTATTTCCTTTAATAATTGCATCAAAAACAATTTCACATAAAAATTCATAACTTGGGCTCTAGGCCTCGGAATTCGACTCCGGACGCATGTCCAAGTCCCATATTTTCCTACGGACCTCTCGGGACCATCCAATCTCGGGTCCGGATCCGTTTACCAAAAATGTTGACCGAAGTCAACCATATCAATATTAATATCATTTTTATCAAAATTTCTCATAGAATTCATATTTTCTATCACAAAATCTTTCCGGCTACATGCTCGGATCGTGCACGTAAATCGAGGCAACATAGAATGAGGTTTTCAAGGCCTCAGAAGCTCGATATTATGATACTTCAAGTGTAGGGATTGGTTATGTGTTGATGATGGAGGGTAGAGTTATTGCTTATGCTTCTCATCAGTTGAAGCCCCATGAGAAGATCTATCCCATTTGTGAGCATGTGATTTTTGCCATGAGCAATTAAATTCCAAAATATATAAAACAACATAAAAAATAAGTTTTGCTTGCAATTGTGTCATTTGCTTGAAATACCAGTATTTGTTTGAAAATAAAATTGAAATGAAAATACAAAATAAATTAATTAGAAAAATATCACAAAAGTGTTAAAATTGGAAAAAATAAGTAAAAGTGCAAAATACCGAAAAATAGAGTAAAAATGCAAAAAATATCGGAAAAATATGGAAAAATGCAAGAAATGAGAAGTAAAAGAAATGTAAAACGAGTATAAAGTAAAATGTACAAAATATAAAAGAAAATACAAGAAAAATAAATAAAATACAAGTTGAAACAATAAAACACAAAGATACAAAAACCAATACATACAATTTGGGCCAAATACCCACCCCAAACATATTATACACGGACTAGGCCCAAAAATTTAGCCAGTCTTTCCCCTCCCAGCATCAACCAAATGACGAAGCATCAGGAGAACAAATCAAAGCCGTTGATTGAATTGATCAACGGTGGAGATAAGGCGGTTTCATTACAAAGAAAATGACGCCGTGTTTAAAAAAAATCACAGCCGTTCATTATGGTAGATCTAATGGTTGATACTAGTGAGACACTTAAATAAAACGATGCAGTTTTAAATAACTAATCTTGACCGTTCAAGCAACTTGATCTAATGGACTCCATGAGATCTCCTATTAATTCATACAACAGCGTTTAGGCATAGATGTCCTGGCCATTCATTTCTGTTGATCCAACGTCCAGAATTCATCAACCCAGGATCAATATATATACCCCATTCTCCCGTTTTAGCCCGTCATTATACACACACATACATACACCTCTAAACCCTAGCCGTCCTAAGGTCTTCTTTCTCTTTCTCTTAGTCTCATATGGAGACCACCGGAGACTGTTACAGTCTCTGTCTCCGGCAAACACCAGGCCACCAAACACCTTTCCCCACCCTTAAACCACCTCTAAACAACTTAGAACCCCATTAACCACGATCAAAAACCAACAAACCCCTTTCTTGAAATCCAGGTCGCCGAAACCCTAGCCGGCGACCACCCCAAAGTATGAGTCAGACCACTAAATTAACACCCTATGATCGTCTTTAAATGATCTTTCACCCCACCTAAGTGTCTTTCTTCGAATATACTCCAAACGTGTCGAATAAGCAAAAAATGCACGCCAAAACCCTACTCCGCCGAGTACCAAAAATAGATCTCACCCCAAAACACCACCCTAATAGCTTTATATCTCTCCCTTTACACCCAAAAGCAAACCCTAATGACCTATTATGAAAATCTGACACTTCAGAGACCAATCATCTCTAAGGGTCTCTGAAGGTCAAGAAAATTAAAAGATCGAAGAGATAAGAAGAAAAAGAAGAAAAGAAGAAAAGAAAGAAGAAAAGAAAAAGAAAAGAAAAGGAAAAGTCTAAAGCTAAGTACCCTACCCCCATTTTAGTTGTTCATTTTCTCTGAAACATGATTTTTTTTGTCTTTTTATTTTTGAACTTTGTTCTGTTAACTGCTTCACATGTCTATCATGCTCAGAACTTGAAACTTTCTATCTCTATCTTTATATCTTGATTCATACTTGCCCTAAATTTTATGCATGCCTAAAGTCATTTGAGTATTTCTAGGTTTTGACAGTAACTACTCATGAATCATAGGAAAGGCAAGGCAAATGGTATTTTTGTAGATTACATAGAGCCTGTGGGGATATAAATGACTTTAGTGCTTGTTTTTTCTGAAAATACTTGAATAATAAAGGGTAGACTAGGTAGAGTTAAAAGGTATTAATGAAATAAACCATAGCAAGTGGGAGAAATTGAGTAAAACCCACCTAATAGAATCTAATAGAACTGCCCAGAACCTTCCAGCAGGGGTCTGAAGGCAGTTTGATATATCTTTAGAAGACAATTATGTAATTAATTGAAATAATAAGTGGAGGGAAATACAATTATTAAATTTGAAATTCCCCCCAAAATACCTCTATAAATAGGCTTCTAATAAGCCTAGAAAAAGGGGTTCCACACATTAGAACGCTGGATTTTGGAAATTCAAAAATTAGTCCAGATTTCCAAGTTCGAAAAAATCATAATTCTAATTCAGAAATAGGAAGTTCGAAGTATTAACTCTGAGTTAGACGTTGGTTGATTTTTGAACTTCTTCTCTTTGTGCTTCACTTTTGGTGGAATTCGTTGGTTCTCCTACTTATTTGGGTTGAATTTGCTGGATCTTCTGCTTTGATATATCAACTGTTGCTGTGTTGATTCATCCTCATTGCTGTTGATACTTGATTGACGTTACCATTTCTAATTGTTCCTGCTATTCATCTCCCCTAGAACTCATTGTTTCTTTTTCATTGATCAGGTACACATCTGTTTTCTTGAAGATGTAATTGAGATTTGTGATGAAGAAATGAAGTCTTAATTGATTAATGATGAAACTGTATTCTGCTTCTTCTTTTAGCTGTAGTTATAACTCGTAGATCCTCTATAATTCATTAGGAATGGTTGTAACAAATATAGACTATATGAATTCTATTAGAGTAAAGTAATAGTAGATAATAGCATAGTTAAACGAAGTTAGTAGTTTCTCACCTAATTCTAAAACTAAAACAGGTTAATACACAGCTAATACACTTATATATATATATATATATATATATATATATATATATATATATATATATATATGTTCTGAAACTAGACATATAAACTGGTACTTAGCCATTTTGAATTCTGAATCAAAGTCGTTTAATCCAAAAGTATAAGTAGTTCTGCTTGTATTACTGTTTATATACACTGAATATGAGTTATCTACAAATCCGCTTTTAAACCTTGTGATTTTCAGTAGTTAAAGCATGTTTAGCTAATTCAGAACACTGTTTTTCTTTAGTTGAAATAAATTGACAAAATAATCCTGCAAACTAGTACCATGATAACTACTTGAATATCTGAACAAGCTATGTAGAACAATAATACTGATACAAATTACTGTTTTAGAATGTCTAATTAGTTGCAAAAATTAAAAATTAGTAGTGTTCAAAAAATGTAACTTGGTAATATTTGAAATGATTAATTAGTAGTACTGAATAATACCTGCTCAAATACTGATATTGAAATATTAGTTTTGCTTTAATTTCGTTCGTATAGTCTGGGCCTAGTCATGAACACATGCCCAAATCTGGACAAGGTAGAATTCCTGCCTTCAAATAGGAACAGTGGTATACGTTGGGCTCCAGAGGCCCAATTGTCTTTAATAATAGACTGTTAAGTAGTCTAAAGTCCATGCCCAATAACGAATAATGGCCTGAACTCCAATATTATAGTTTGAAATAGTAACACAAAAACAATTATAGGAAGGAAAAACAAAAACAGAAAATATAGTGTATGAATAGGATTGAGCCTTAAAAATAAGGGACGAGCCTCGCTTCGAATAAAGAACATGCGGGCCCCCCAAACAAATTCTAATGTAAAATGTTAGACTCGAAAGGACTGTTTAGCAAATTTCACGGTCTTTTCCAAAGTTACAAGACGTAGACATTATAGGAATGATAAACGAAAATACATTCCTAAATACGGGTGCACATTTTATGTGACCCAAATCTGTAATCCCGGCAAAGCTGAAATGCATTAAAGTCGTAGACGTACTGGTTGCGGTGTGACTTGAAATGCATTTTTGCAATGTCGAAAATCTTAAAACTAACAAAAGCAGAATACCAATAACATTTGAAAGTGAAGCATATAAGAAAATAAAATATAACAAATACATCAGTTGAGCGACCGTGCTAGAACCACGGAATCCAGGAGTGCCTAACACCTTCTCCCGGGTTAACAGAATTCCTTATCCAGATTTTTAGTTTCGCGGACTATTTAATAGAGTCATAATTTCCTCGTTTCGGGATTAAACCGGTGACTAGGGACACCATTATTTTCCCAAGTGGCGACTCTGAAAATTAATAAAATCTTGTTCTGAATGTCGTTTAATTGGAAAAACTCCTTCCCCACTACTATTGTTATATCCCTTCACGTGGTGTAATAATAAATAGTTGGGACTTAGTAAAAGAGAAAAACGGAGGTATGACAGTTGGCAACTCTGCAGGGGATAAGAAACCTGGAATTTCAGTTCAGGGTTTATGAATTCGAGCTCAGTTAAATTCTTGTTTTAATTATATCTTATTTTATTATATACTTTGATCAACGTGCTATATGTTTACCGCTTTGATATTACGTGAAATATATATGTAAAATTGTGCCAAAAACCCTTCTCTTCTTACCTCCGGGGATGTGCTTACTGGTTGAGAATCCCCTTTCTGTTAAGTCAATACCCAATAAAAGATAGAGGCCAGAGAAGTTACAAAGTCGGACGATCCCGCGAGTCCCCGGTACGTAGCCCCTCCTCGATCCGAGTTTTTCGCTCGGGTACACAGTCTAGTACCATGAAAAATTAGGATATTGAACCTAGATTTAGGACGTTTATTTGCATCATATCTAACTTAGGGGACTCGACACAAGGGTTGGGTCCATCTGGGACAGGTGACTCGGATATCAAAGACCGAGCATGATTATATGTTGCATTTATTTGTCCTGAATTGTTATGCTGACCGGCTAAATACTTGAAAAAAAGAAATAAAAATAGAAAATTTTAGAATAGCAATACCGAAATATTGATGAAACGTTGTCGAAGGTTTGAAAAGAAATTTTTGAAAATAGTCGGAACAATTCAGTCGAAATAATTGGTCTTAAAACAATTTGACCGAACTATGCAGGTTTGATTCTCACCACTAGCCGAGATACGTAAGCAACCCATGATGGGTCAAAAATGAAAAAATGTGTGTTTATTTTTAGTTTGGACAATAAATTCAAAGTGATGCCATTTTTGAAAATAGCCGAATGTTCTGAAAGGACGCCGGAAGGCTATTTGTGCAAAAATGGCCGCTCTGAAGTCATTTTTCTTTAAAAATAATAGCCTTGAAATTTTTAAATAAAATATGAAAAAGGTTGACTCTTTTGAAATAATAAAAATTGTCCTTGAAAAGATTTTGTTTTCTTTTGAATTAAATAAACCGCCTTTAATAAATGTGCAGGATGAGCACAATACAAAATGAACCCTTTGCACTAATGAACAAGATCACTTTGGAGTTGCGATTGTGGTGATTTAGGCCAAGATGGACAGGATTGGGTCAACAAATATTTAAAAGATCTTACTGATCTGTTAAACAAAGTACCTCAGGGTGATATTATCCGAGCTCTAATTGCTTGCTGGGATCCCGCACATAACGTGCTCCCCTTATTGGATTTTGAGCTCACTCCAATATTGGAGGAAATTGTTAACTACATCGGAAAGGGTGAGGTTCCCTTAAAAGACAAGTATCCCGTTGCTCCAAGGGCTATTATTGTGCACAGATTCCTCGACTCCTTAAAGATTGCCAGAAATGTTCACAATGAAGACTTGGTCCACGGGTTCTGCACTATGAACTTTATATATTGCAGATATGGCCACGTTGGAGGATTCAATGATCCAACAAACAAACTCTGTGGCAAAGCGAACCGGGCTAAGCGGGAGGAACACAGGCGTTTCGCCTTTATGTTAGCCTTTTTTGGGGTTGATCATATTTCCAAGGAAAAATAGGAATATCGACATTAGAGTTGCCAAAATTGCCAGTACTCTCCTTGTACAGGACAATAGTACGTTGGCACCAATGATAGTGGCCGATATCTTCCGTGCTCTCACGGCCTGCAAAGCGGGAGAAGATTTCTTCGAGGGGTGTAATTTACTTTTTCAAATGTGGATGATAGAGCATTTATGCCGCCAGCCTCAGTTTTCAAGATATAGATTGTCTGAAAAGACATGTATCGAAGAATTCTATGTGAGGACAAAAGAGGCCAAGTTGCCAGAAGGGTTGAAGTGTTGCATCACATATTTATGATCAGTGACTGCTAGCAAGATAGAATGGGCATATGGATGGTTTCCCCTCAACGAAGTTATATATATGCCAGCAGAATGGTCGTATATTCTGTTAATGGGTCTCAAGAGCATCCAACTTTATGCGTAATATCGAGTATTAAGGCAACTCGGAAGATATCAGGTTGTGCCGAAAGATGGGGACCTCAGCCTTCAAGCAATAGAAATCAGTCCTGATGGGCAATTCCCGGAAGCAAAAATTCGGCAAATATGGAATGAATGCCAATGTCTGAGAATAGACACTTGTGTGAGAGATCGGGCTAGAGGAGAAGTATCACCGGGATATTCCGCATGGTACCATATAGATATTGAGCATGAGAGACCGACGAAGAGGCCTCATATTCAAGTGTTTGCCGAGCAGTCGAAGGAATAAAAGGATTGGATGTCCAAGGAAAATGAATATCGAGCTAGAATCAGCATGTTGGAAAAACAATTTTAGGATCTCAAATTCGAAAGCAGCCTACAAGCAGCAGCCGATGAGGGTGAAAAGAAATAGCTGAGAAATGATAATGAAACATTGAAGGCTCAGATTGTGAAAATAAGAACAACAACAGAAACCCCAGTTCGACTTGCCCCGGATGAGAAGCTAATTGAAAATCTACGGCGCAAGGTGAACGATTATAGCTTTGATTTAGATAAAGCTGAGAAGGAACTAGTTGTGGTTCAGAAACAATTGGCCAAGAACGCTGAAGAAAGAGCTCAGATGGTTCGACAGTTAAAAGATGAACATAATGTTGAAGTAGCCCGATTAAGGAAGAAGATCATTACGGCCGAGGTCAAAAGTAGCAAACAAACCAAAGAATTTGATATAGAGAGAGAACATTGCTACATGGCCATGGCCCAGTTAGAATTGGAGCTACAACAACTTCAAAAGAAGAACCAGCAAACCTTGACTCAGGTACTTCTTTCTTTTGTCCGTTCGAGGACGAACGGTTGTTTTAGAGGTGGAGATTGTGACGACCCAAAGGGGTCATCACTTATTTAATTAATCATTTCGAGCTTCGGAGGCCTTGAAAACCTCATTCTATGTTGCCTCGATTTACGTGCACGATCCGAGCATGTAGCCGGAAAGATTTTGTGATAGAAAATATGAATTTTATGAGAAATTTGGATAAAAATGATATTAATATTGATATGGTTGACTTCGGTCAACATTTTTGGTAAACGGATCCGGACCCGAGATTTGATGGTCCCGAGAGGTCCGTAGGAAAATATGGGACTTGGACATGCGTCCGGAGTCGAATTCGAGGCCTAGAGCCCAAGTTATGAATTTTTATGTGAAATTGTTTTTGATGCAATTATTAAAGGAAATAAATTAATTGACCTTGGTATCGGGCTCGTATTTTGGTTCCGACGCCCGGTACAAGTCTTAAATATTATATATGTGATTTCTGTAAAGTTTGGTGACATTTGGATGTCGTTTGAGATGATTTGGACCTTGAGTCCCAAGTTTGAAAGTTTTGAAAACTAAAGGTATGAAAATCATGCATTTGAGGCTTGATTTGATGAAAACGAGGTGATATTGGCGATGTGATCGCACGAACAAGTTCATAATGTGTTTTTGAGGTTATGTGCATATTTGGTTTGGAGCCCCGAGGGCTCGGTGAACTTTGGATAGGCCACGAGATCAATTTTTCATGTTAGAAGTTGCTGTCTGCAACTGGTCTGCAGAGTTCGCAAATGCGAACAATAGTTCGCAAATGCGAACTCCCCACTATTCTGCAGAGTTCGCAAATGCGAACAATAGTTCGCAAATGCGAACTCCCCCTATTGTGCCTGTGTTCGCAAATGCGAACAATAGTTCGCAAATGCGAACTTGACCCTACTGTGCTTGTGTTCGCAAATGCGAGCTATAGTTCGCAAATGCGAACTGGCCACTATTCTGCCTGGGTTCGCAAATGCGAACAATAGTTCGCAAATGCGAACCTCCCCATATTTAGCTTGTGTTCGCAATTGCGAACAATAGTTCGCAAATGCGAACTTCCCAGTTTTGCCTTGGCTTCGCAAATGCGAAGAAAAGTTCGCAAATGCGAACTTCCCACCCTTAGCTTATTTTTCAAACTCCAGAAATTGGTCGGGGTTCGCAATTGCGAACCCATGTTCGCAAATGCGAACACAGAGACCTGAAAAACACGAATTTCGGTCATTTCTTCACATTTTACAAAACCAAAACACCCATTTGCGATTCTTCAAGGATTTCTTCTTCATCAAAACGATTGTAAGTCACTTTTTACTTAATTCTTTCAATTCCTAACATCATTAAACATGTTTTTCATAAGAAATCAAAGATTTTCATGGTAAAATTCTTGTTTTTGTTAGAAAATAGGGTTTTTCATAAATTGGGGAATTGGACCTCGAATTGAGGTCCGATTTTGAAACAAATTATATATATGAACTCGTGGGGGAATGGGTAACCGGATTTTGGTCCTAACCCCGAATTCCGACCATGTGGGCCCGGGGTTGAAATTCACTATTCCGGGCAGAATGTTGTAAAAGTTGTATTTGGTCTTAAGAATTAGTTTGTTGAGTAAAATTGATGATATTAAATCAATTGTGTATAGATACGGTTGGATTGGAGCCAAATTGAAAGAAAAGACATTTCCACGGAGTGAATTGCTCATAAGCATTCGAGGTAAGTGTTTGTTCTATCCTAGCTTGAGGGAATAGGATTATGTGTTATGTGATCGAGTGCGGTGTATGGGCTGTGGTGACGAGCATCCATACACTAGCGTCTAGTATGACCGTGAGTCGTTGGAAAATGATATTTTGAGATATATTACAGGTGAATTGTTATTGTTCTCCCTTGTTGGGACTTGTTGTGAAGATAATTATTGATTGCCCTTGATGGGATGATTTATGAATTGTTGTTTCTTTCTCTGCCCTTAACCGTGATTGTTATTTGGGTGAGGAAGAGTGATAATGCACGAAGGGTGATGCCGTGCCATGTTTATTTATTTATGCACGAAGGTTAATGCCGTGCCATGTTTATTTATTGATTATGCACGAAGGATCATGCCGTGCCCTGTTATTGATTATGCACGAAGGATCATGCCGTGCCCTGTTATTGAACCATGTACGAAGGATCATGCCGTACTATGGATGTGAGAATGAGAGTAAAAGCACGAAGGGTGATGCCGTGTACTTTATTTGTTTGTTTGGTGAGGATGAGAGTAAAAGCACGAAGGGTGATGCCGTGTACTTTATTTGTTTATTTGGTGAGGATGAGAGTAAAAGCACGAAGGGTGATGCCGTGCAATTGCTTGCTATTTCTTGAAGTGATATTATTCGTGTTTACATTATACTTTGTCTTCTTTGCGAAATTATTAACTGTGGTTAATTGTTGAATTCTTTAAGATATTCCTTATTGTGTTATTACTTGATTATTTCTTGTTATTTTGTGGTACACATATATATATTGAATTGCACAGGTTTATGTGAGTGTCTGGTCCTAGGCTTGTCACTACTTCGCCGGGATAGGCCGGACACTTACCAGCACATGGGGTCGGTTGTGCTGATGCTACACTTCTGTGCGTTTTTGCACAGGTCCAGGTTACGATCAGGAGCAGCAGCAGCAGTAAATAGATTGCGTGGGAATTGATCACATTTGAGACCGAGGTAGCTTGCAGACGTCCGCAGGCCCGGCGTCTCTTTCTTTATTTATGTTATTAGCTGTAGTCTCTTTGTTCCGAGACAAACAGAATTGTGTTATATTTCTTCAGACTTTTATGTGTAGTATTCCATAGTAGTTTGTGAGTTGGTGACTCCACGTCTTGGGTAGAGGATTTCAGTATGATTTTCACCTTGTGATTCGTTATTTCCATTTCGATAAAGTATTCCGCATTTATTTAATTAAAATTGTGTTAAAAACAGGATAGTATGAACACAATGGCTTGCCTAGCTACCACGAGTAGGCGCCATCACGATCCCGATGTTGGGGGAAAAATCCGGGTCGTGACAGTTGGTATCAGAGCTCTAGGTTACATAGGTCTCACCACTCACGAACAAGCTTAGTAGAGTTTGAGAGGTAGGTACGGAGACGTCTGTACTTGTCCTCCAGAGTCTATTGAGTTAGGAAAGAGTCTCTCATTTGTTCTTTCTTGTCGTGCGACTTGTTCCTCAATTATTGATTGAATTTCTATTTTGTCCTTTCGCAGATGGTAAGGACACGCGCTTCTTCGTCCGCTGACCAACAGCCCGAGCCCCAGACAGCTCCCGTGAGGGGCAGGGGCCAAGGCCGTATCAGAGGCCGTGGTAGGGGTAGAGCTCAGCCCCAGGCAGCTACTCCAGAGGTGGAGCCTCATATTGAGATTGACGAGGAGGTTCCGGTTCCAGCAGCTCCAGTGGGCCCAGCTCAGGTCCCAGGAGAGGCTTTATTTACCCCAGATCTCCGGGATGCTTTGGTCGGAATAGCGGGATTCATGGACAGCATTGCTAGAGCGGGTTTATTATCAGTTGCCCCAGCCACTTCTCAGGCTGGAGGAGGGGCCCAGACTCCTATTGCTCATACTCCGGAGCCAGTAGCTCCTCAGCCTCAGGCACCAGTGGTTCAGCCAGCTGTGGCCACTCAGTCAGGTACCACAGCTCATGCCGGTGATGGAGCGGCCATGACTTCCGATTCGTTATGGAGGCTTGATCGGTTCTCCAAGCTATTTACCACTACATTCAGTGGAGCCACATCAGAGGATCCTCGGGACTTTTTATTCAGTTGCCATGAGATTCTCAAGACTATGGGGATTGTGGAGACAAACGGAATTAACTTCAAATCGAGGGACATGACCGGCGCCTGACCGAGTTGCCCCAGTCAAGCGGACCTGGGTGCCTTTCATTCCCACGCGTTAACCCTGTGTTGATTGTTTCTCATTAACCAAATATTTTACCAATAATGACCGATTTCATAATGCATAAACATAACCATGTGATTGATTCACTAACAAGTTCATAATTTATATTTACAACGCCCCATACATATACATAGGCCACAATCCCACAGTTTACATGTCTATGGAGCCTCTAGGATACAAAAAGGGAAATACAATACTTGCCGGTAACAAGGCTCCGGCTATACCTTACAAAACCAAAATGAAATCCAAACCGAAGTGGCAAGAACCACACAAGGCCCCGAGGAAGAAAGGGGCTCACCAAGACGGGCAGTGGAAGGAGAAGAATACTACTGCCGACGAGCTGAAGTGCCTGCTACCGATCCACCTACAATCATGACACGAATGTAGCGCCCCCGGCAAAAGGGACGTCAGTACACTTAAATTGTACTGGTATGTATGGACAAACTTTGTCCCAAGTAAACTCAAGCCATTAAACAAGAATCACCGTGTTAAGACAACCAATAGATTACATCAAGAAGTCAATTAAGCTAACTAACCATGTTTCCAACCTTTTACTCATTTCAGATAAGCCTCAACACAAGCACGTTTAAAGTCCACAAATAGAACAACAACCAATCAACCACATAAATTGCAAGTAGTCAAACATAGGGGCAATCGGTGCCCCCCAGGTTGCAAACTCTCCTGCTGTCTCCTTTCACAATTTCACATCATTGATTTTTGTATCAATTTTCAATAGCGATTTCGATCGCTTTCCATCCTTATTGCCCATGACCACCCTTATTACCTCGGCCACCCTTATCACCCCAACCCACACCTTATTTCACCACGTTGCGGCGCGCAACACGACCCCGCCTTACAGTTGAAAACACAACAATTTCAAACAACAGATAAGGTACTACACACAATTTCAACAAGTTCAAATAAGCCACTTACACATTGGTTCATGTTCTCAATTTCTTCTCAAGCCAATATCAAAACCAAGTTACAAGTATTCCAAAATCGAAAATGCCCACATAATCATGTTCAACAATTTACCACAATTAAGGTGTTTCAAATTCCTTCCACAATAGGCCAAATATGCCATCACAATGGTTGTTCCCAATTCTTTACCAATCTCGATTACCTTTTTATCTTTCCATTCATATTTCATACCACACCACACGTAGTTCAACATCAATCAAATGCTCAACAAGGAAATCAAACAATTACGTAAAATTTCTCAATTTGACACATGCCAAAACAATTCGCACACATTTTGGGCGATTTTACAAGAATCAAAATTAGCCATACATACCTGGTGATGATCTTTCTTCCTACTTTATGCTTACCCAAGATATCCTACTCTTGCCAACCTTGTTCTTGAAGACTCTTACTTCTACTCACTTCTTTTTACTAGAAATCAAGTTCAATAATCATGCATGAGTGTAAAAGTTCTATTTTCAAAAGCTATTATATGCAAACCTCTCTTTACCCAATTAAAACTGAAAATCAAAGAAAATAGTTAGGGTTTTTACCTTGAAAATATTGGGGAAGTTGAATCCTTGCCCTAGAATCCCTTGGAATTAAGTAGTTGGAACAATCTTTGAAGATGAAGAACTTCTCTCTAAAAACCCTCTCTTCTCTCTCTAATTTTGGTGAGATGATATGATAAAATGAAGAAGAAAGGTGTTATATTAAAGAAGAGATCGGGTCAAAATGTTACAAAAATTTGGGCCGGGGTCAAATATGCGGTCACTATGCGACCGCAGAATCCACATGCGGTCCGCAAAGTGACCGCAAAATGGCCTCAAAGTTATGCAGGTTCTGTTAAGGAATGCGGTCACTATGCGGACCGCATGTTGATTCCGCGGTCGCAAAAGTGCACCGCAGATTTGACATGCGATCGCATATCGACCGCACTTTTGACACGATTTTGGGCAACTCTCTGGAACGTTTTGCGGCAAGAATGCGGTCCGCATGTCAGGTTTGCGATCGCATTCTTGACCGCATATTGGACACTTTTCGGAAAAATTAATTCTCTACATTTTTGAAACTTAAATCACTACCAAGGGTCCGAACCGCGGCGAGCAAGCTCGCCACGAAGAATTCTACGCATTCCTAACACATTATTCGGACCATGACACCACAGCTACTAGGTTTTATGCACCAAGATATCCCCCTCGTCTGACGCCGAAATACGAACCCCCAAGCTGGCTAATTGGTAGACCTCTCGAGCCAGGGGTCTCCGATCCACACCCAAATGAGCCAAACTACCCATGGATTTCCGACTAAGAGCGTCAGGCTACCACATTTGCCTTCCCTGGATGGTACAATATGTCCATATCATAGTCCTTGAGTAGTTCTAACCACCGCCGCCGTCTCAGATTCAGCTCTTTCTGCTTGAACAAATACTGGAGGCTCTTGTGGTCTGAAAACACATCTACATGAACTCCATAAAGATAATACCGCCATATTTCAAAGCAGACACAACCGTCGCAAGCTCCAAATCATGTGTCGGGTAATTCTTCTCGTGATTTTTGAGTTATCTCAAAGCATACGCTATAACCTTTCTGTGTTGCATCAACACACACCCCAAACCAACCCTGGAGGCATAACTATCACCTTAACACTTTACATCATTAGCGGAACATCTTTATTATATCCCTCTTACATAAGACCTTCCACGAATTTAGTTCTACTATAATTTCCTTGATATAGTTACGACCCCATCTGAACCATTTCTACTAACTCTTACGATTCTTAACAAAAGGCATTACTGAGTGAGTTTTCTCATATGACCTCCTGTCTCAAATGAATAGCACTGGCTAATTTGCACATATACCCCGAATAACACTAACTTGCACGCCATTGCATCGAAGGTAAGGTAACATTGTGCTCTAACTTTTCTTAACCAACCTCTTCTCCCCATATGTGCATTGTAGAATTTAAGAAATTGCACTACTTCCGCTGTGAAAATTCCCAGCATCCCTCTTTACGGTTAAACACCTCTCAAACGTATATCAACAACCTTTATATGCATATGACTTAGGAAGGGTCACTATCCCGAGAAGGGTATTCTCTTGAAACTTTAAATCCTCCTCAATACTTCAACAACAACTTTTGGTTTTACTCTTAAGTGTAAGGCTTAGTCCCCCTAATTCTATCTCCGACGAGTAACTCGCCTCATTCCCCATGTTATAGTTATCAATGAAGTTCCCCGATATTGCGGCTTAAGAGTTACCATGCTAAACACGTCTACTCCGTCACGAGTGTTCCTCCTCTTTCAATCTATTCTGAACCTTTCATTCCCATCTTGATTTGCGGATAGTGCATAATTAATAGCTTTATTGTTCCACACATTTGTCTGTCTCCTGTGAATTTGAAAAATCATTATGTCTTGTTTAATCATTTTACAGTACCACAACCTCACCAATGATAACCTCGCTTCCCATTGTGTGTAGACATGAACTATCTCTAGACCCCTTTAGTCGATATTCAGTGTCACCCATGTCGGTTGCATTGCGGTTAATCCCTTATAACTTTTATTAACACTTGTGCCCTAAGTGAGTCCACCATTCTGATGCAAAAATTATTTTAAATAACCATGACCATCTCAATTTAAAGGTTTTCTCCCCATTTCTTCTCACCTCATTCTTCCTAGTTAGTGAATAGCCACGCACTCTTCCATATATTACGTGGTCTCTTACCTTAGGCATTCCATCCGGCTCACCTCTTAACTCTTATTGGGACATATGTAGCAAGGAGTGTTCGTCTGAACATCACTTAACACTTATCTATTTGTAAGGCTCTTTAGAGGCTCTCTATCAAGCCCCAATTACCATCTTGGGTTGTTGTGGCAACACATTCATTTCTCTCACTCGTTCTGGCTTTCTTAGTATCCCGAAACTTTGTTTAAATCACAAATCTATGATTAGCCCATTCTAGGAACTCACAATCTTTCACATTTGACATATGGTACCTCCTTGGGTCCCATTTCTCCCGACCTTATGACAAGTAAAAGTCTCTTTACAAACATACTATTATTTTCTAGAATCGTTGACCCTATCAGTCACATTGCCATGCGTGAAGAATTTACATTCCTTAATCTCTTTTCTAGACCACACATGTCTTTACCAAAATATTCAAATATCATAGCTACATGGTCTCGCTCTTGTTTCATTGTATTTAAGTAGCCTCACGATGGTCCTCCCTCTCCCACATGGGGAAAATATCCTGGATCTTGACACAAGTCTTGAGTGTAGAAACTTTAGGAACATATGCCTCATATATCTATCCCTCTTATATATATACTCGACCATTAGGAAAATTTAAGTCACCATAGTATTGATCTCCTAAGTTCCCTTCTCCTATTCAGCCACGTAGGTATGGGATTCCAAGTCCCTACGCATATCCTTTATGAGTGTAACGCAACTTCGTACATTTCTGGGTCCTTATAACGTTCGTAAGACAAGGGTCTTCTCACCTAGGGTCCAATTGAGTCTCATTTCATAACTTTTTACCTCATATGAGAGACTTACACTCTCCTCATTAATCTCTTAGTCATTCTCTCATATATCACGTGCTTATATAACCAATATTCTTTCACACCTTACGATCAATTATATACTTCTTGCACTAACCACGCTTGCTATTTAAGCTTACATATCAATCATCAAATCAATGCCTCTTCGTGCGGGTAATCACTTCTAATCCTTTCCCCAAATAAAGTATACTTGTAGTACTATGTACTTATACTATATATATTCATACAGTTTATTCAACAAGATACATGTGCAATCTCCATAACACCCATGTCTTTTCCCATTGGTCATGACATATGACAACACTACATAAAATAGACGAAAGAGCATTTAAACTTACCTTGAATCTCAACGCACGGGTTACAAAACAATCTTATAGTCAAGCTTTATCGCACGATTTGGAGTGATGAAGAAGGGTAATATTCCTAAATGTCCGTGCAGCCCCCTACTTATATGATGTGGTCGACAACACACCTATAAGAAGGGCACTACTAGACACGGCTCCGAGACATCCTAGGACACTTTAAAAACCATATGCTCTGATACTAAGTTTGTCACGCCCCAAATCGAGGGACATGACCGGCGCCTGACCGAGTTGCCCCAGTCAAGCGGACCTGGGTGCCTTTCATTCCCACGCGTTAACCCTGTGTTGATTGTTTCTCATTAACCAAATATTTTGCCAACAATGACTGATTTCATAATGCATAAACATAACCATGTGATTGATTCACTAACAAGTTCATAATTTATATTTACAACGCCCCATACATATACATAGGCCACAATCCCACAGTTTACATGTCTACGGAGCCTCTAGGATACAAAAAGGGAAATACAATACTTGCCGGTAACAAGGCTCCGGCTATACCTTACAAAAATCCAAAAGAAAGTCTGAAATAAAAGTGGCATGAGCCACACTGGGCCCCGAGGAAGAAAGGGGCTCACCAAAATGGGCAGTGGAAGGAGAAGGATACTACTGCCGATGAGCTGAAGTGCCTGCTACTGATCCACCTACAATCATAACACGAATGTAGCGTCCCCGGCAAAAGGGACGTCAGTACACTTGAATTGTACTGGTATGTATGGGCAAACTTTGTCCCAAGTAAACTCAAGCCATTAAACAAGAATCACCATGTTAAGACAGCCAATAGATTACATCAAGAAATCAATTAAGCTAACTAACCATGTTTCCAACCTTTTACTCATTTCAGATAAGCCTCAACACAAGCACGTTTAAAGTCCACAAATAGAACAACAACCAATCAACCACATAAATTGCAAGTAGTCAAACATAGGGGCAATCAGTGCCTCCCCAGGTTGCAAACTCTCCTGCTGTCTCCTTTCACAATTTCACATCATTGATTTTTGTATCAATTTTCAATAGCGATTTCGATCGCTTTCCATCCTTATTGCCCCCGACCACCCTTATTACCTCGGCCACCCTTATCACCCCAACCCACACCTTATTTCACCACGTTGCAGCGCGCAACACGACCCCGCCTTACAGTTGAAAACACAACAATTTCAAACAGCAGATAAGGTACTACACACAATTTCAACAAGTTCAAATAAGCAACTTACACATTGGTTCATGTTCTCAATTTCTTCTCAAGCCAATATCAAAACCAAGTTACAAGTATTCCAAAATCGAAAATGCCCACATAATCATGTTCAACAATTTACCACAATTAAGGTGTTTCAAATTCCTTCCACAATAGGCCAAATATGCCATCACAATGGTTGTTCCCAATTCTTTACCAATCTCGATTACCTTTTTATCTTTCCATTCATATTTCATACCACACCACACGTAGTTCAACATCAATCAAATGCTCAACAAGGAAATCAAACAATTACGTAAAATTTCTCAATTTGACACATGCCAAAACAATTCGCACACATTTTGGGCGATTTTACAAGAATCAAAATTAGCCATACATACCTGGTGATGATCTTTCTTCCTACTTTATGCTTACCCAAGATATCCTACTCTTGCCAACCTTGTTCTTGAAGACTCTTACTTCTACTCACTTCTTTTTACTAGAAATCAAGTTCAATAATCATGCATGAGTGTAAAAATTCTATTTTCAAAAGCTATTATATGCAAACCTCTCTTTACCCAATTAAAACTGAAAATCAAAGAAAATAGTTAGGGTTTTTACCTTGAAAATATTGGGGAAGTTGAATCCTTGCCCTAGAATCCCTTGGAATTAAGTAGTTGGAACAATCTTTGAAGATGAAGAACTTCTCTCTCTAAAAACCCTCTCTTCTCTCTCTAATTTTGGTGAGATGATATGATAAAATGAAGAAGAAAGGTGTTATATTAAAGAAGAGATCGGGTCAAAATGTTACAAAAATCGGGGCCGGGGTCAATTATGCGGTGCACTATGCGACCGCAGAATCAACATGCGGTCCGCAAAGTGACCGCAAAAATGGCCTCAAAGTTATGCAGGTTCTGTTAAGGAATGCGGTCACTATGCGGACCGCATGTTGATTCCGCGGTCGCAAAAGTGCACCGCAGATTTGACATGCGATCGCATATCGACCGCACTTTTGACACGATTTTGGGAAACTCACTGGAACGTTTTGCGGCAAGAATGCGGTCCGCATGTCAGGTTTGCGATCGCATTCTTGACCGCAAATTGAACACTTTTCGGAAAAATTAATTCTCTACATTTTTGAAACTTAAAATCACTACCAAGGGTCCGAACCGCGGCGAGCAAGCTCGCCGCGAAGAATTCTACGCATTCCTAACACATTATTCGGACCATGACACCACAGATACTAGGTTTTATGCACAAAAATTTTACGGGGCCTTACAAAAGGTTACTTGTACATTCAGGCTTGCAGGATCCGCCAAGACTTGGTGGAGAGATTATTGCTCGACTCGACCAGCAGGGTCCCCAGCTTTATCATGGGATCAGTTTGCGGAACTATTTATGGAGAAGTTCTCCCTGCTACTCAGAGGGATGTACTTCGGAGGCGGTTTGAGCGCCTCCATCAGGGCACTATGACAGTTACACAGTATGAGACGAGATTTATCGACTTGGCTCATCATGCAGTGGTGATACTTCCCACGGAGCGGGAGAGGGTCCGTAGATTTATAGATGGGCTTAATCAGATCCGATTAGACTCCGGATGGCTATGGGCGTGGGGAGTGACATATCATTTCGGGAGGCGGCCAATGCAAGCACGCAGAGTTGAGATGGCTCTTGCTAGGGAGGCGGTTATTCTTCGGATAAGAGGCCTCGTCATTCGGGCAGGTTTGGTGGTTCTTCCTCCGGTAGCAGAGAATCCTTTGATAGAGGCCAGTCTTCCGGGCCTTTTCATTCCGCCCTTCAGGCTTCACGGGGTGGATCGGGTGATCGTGGTTCTCGGGGGTATTATTCAGACCAGTCCCATATTAGTGCTCAACCTCTTCGGAGTGTTCGTGGAGGCCATTCGAGTCGTCAGGGCCAGCAGCCCCATCAGCCCAAGAGTTGCTACGGTTGTGGCGACCCGGGTCATTTTATCAGGGAATTGCCCTATAGCAGCGGGCAACTCTCGGCAGCGAGGTCCTCGTCCTATGATTCGAGGCCCCAGCTGACCCTCAGCCTGCCCAGCCAGCCGGAGGCGGGGGTAGAGATTATAGAGGTGGAGGTGGAGACCGTAGAGGTGGAGACCATCCAGCCAGAGGTAGAGGTCAGCCAGTTGATGGTCGTCCTAGAGACGCAGCTCGGAGGGGAGGTGCAGATCCCCGATTCTATGCTTTACCAGCCAGGCCAGAGGCAGAGGCATCAGATGTCGTGATTACATGTACTATTCTTGTGTGTGGCAGAGGTGCTTCAGTATTATTTGACCCTGGATCTACATATTCCTATGTGTCTTCCTACTTTGCACCGTATTTGGTTGTGCCCAGCTATGCTCTGGATATTCCAGTTTATGTGGCTACGCCAGTGGGTGACTCCATTGTAGTCGATCGGGTGCACCGTTCGTGCGTAGTTATATTTGGGGGTCTTGAGACCCGTGTCGATCTGTTGCTTTTGGATATGGTAGATTTTGATGTCATATTAGGGATGGACTGGTTGTCCCCATACCATGCTATTCTTGATTGTCATGCTAAGACTGTCACCTTAGCCTTGCCGGAATCACCCCGATTAGAGTGGAAGGGTACCTCAAGCCACTCCGTTCGCACTGTTATTTCTTATGTTAAGGCTCGACGTATGGTCGAGAAGGGGTGTCTAGCTTATTTGGCTTATGTTCGTGATTCCAGCGCAGAAGTTCCTTCCATTGATTCAGTCCCTATTGCACGGGAGTTTCCCGAGGTTTTTCCTTCAGACCTGCCGGGCATGCCACCCGACAGGGATATTGATTTCTGTATTGATCTGGCACCGGGTACTCAGCCCATCTCTATTCCACCCTATCGTATGGCCCCGCCGGAACTAAAAGAATTGAAAGATCAGTCGCAGGACCTTCTTGAGAAGGGCTTTATCAGGCCCAGTGTTTCCCCCTCGGGAGCACCTGTGTTATTTGTAAAGAAGAAGGATGGCTCGATGCGGATGTGTATTGATTACCGGCAGTTAAACAAGGTGACTATCAAAAATAAATATCCACTGCCGAGGATTGATGATTTGTTTGACCAACTCCAGGGAGCGAGGGTATTCTCTAAGATAGACTTGAGGTCAGGCTACCATCAGCTGAAGATCAGGGCGGCCGACATTCCTAAGACAACCTTTCGCTCTAGATATGGGCATTATGAGTTCTTGGTCATGTCCTTCGGGTTGACCAATGCCCCCGCAGCATTCATGGAGTTGATGAATCGGGTATTCAGGCCTTACTTAGATCTGTTCGTGATAGTATTCATAGATGACATCCCGGTATACTCCCGCAGCCAGGAAGAGCACGAGCAGCACCTCAGAGTGGCTCTTCAGACTCTGAAAGATAACCAGCTATATGCCAAATTTTCTAAATGTGAGTTCTGGCTGAGTTCGGTAGCATTTCCGGGTCACATTGTATCGGTGGAAGGTATTCAGGTAGACCCAAAGAAGATTGAGGCAGTCCAAAATTGGCCTCGACCAGCTTCAGTGACTGAGATCCGGAGTTTCTTGGGATTAGCAGGTTACTACCGTCGATTTGTAGAGGGGTTTTCTTCTATTGCAGCCCCGATGACCGGGTTGACCCAGAAGGGTGTCCAGTTTCAGTGGTCAGAGGAGTGTGAGGCGAGCTTTCAGAAGCTCAAGACAGCCTTGACCACCGCACCAGTGTTGATACTACCTACGGGTGCAGGGCCTTATACAGTGTATTGTGACGCATCTTGTACATGGCTTGGAACGGTATTGATGCGGGATGGTAAGGTTGTCGCTTATGCTTTGAGACAGCTAAAAATACATGAGAAGAATTATCCAGTTCATGATCTTGAGTTAGCAGCAGTGGTTCATGCCTTAAAGATCTGGAGGCATTATCTATATGGTGTGACATGTGAGGTGTACACCGATCACAAAAGCCTACGGTACTTGTTCAAACAGAAGGAGTTGAATCTACGACAGCGGAGATGGTTAGAGTTGCTAAAAGACTATGATGTTACTATATTATATCACCCGGGTAAGGCCAATGTGGTGGCCGATGCATTGAGTAGAAAGTATGCCAGCATGGGTAGTCTTGCATATATTCCGGTCAATCAGAGACCATTAGCTTTAGATGTCCAGGACTTAGCCAACCGGTTCGTGAGACTAGACATTTTTGAGCCTAGCAGAGTGTTAGCCCGCACGGTCGCTCGTTCTTCCTTATTAGAGCGTATCCGTGAGAGGCAATTTGATGATCCTCATTTACGTGAGTTGAGAGATACGGTACAGCGGGGAGGTGCCACACAGGTAAACCTAGATGATGATGGGGTATTGAAATTGCAGGGTCGAGTTTGTGTGCCCAATGTCGAAGGGATTCGAGAGTTGATCTTAGCGGAGGCCCATAGTTCACGGTATTCTATTCACCCAGGCGCCGCGAAGATGTACCAGGACTTACGGCAACACTATTGGTGGCGCAGAATGAAGAAAGATATCGTTGCGTATGTCGCTCGGTGTCTAAATTGTCTCAGCAGGTGAAATATGAGCACCAGAGACCTGGTGGTGTGTTCCAGAGGATTGAAATTCCCGAGTGGAAATGGGAGCGGATCACTATGGACTTCGTTACTGGACTTCCTTTGACTCGGAGGAAATTTGATGCTATTTGGGTCATTGTTGATAGACTGACCAAATCAGCACACTTTATTCCAGTATCTGTCTCCTACTCGTCGGAGAGGTTAGCGGAGGTTTACATTAGGGAGATTGTTCGTCTCCATGGGGTGCCAGTATCTATTATCTCTGATCGGGGAACGCAGTTTACCTCGCGGTTCCGGAGAGCGGTCCAGCGGGAGTTAGGCACCCAGGTTCAGTTGAGTACAGCATTTCATCCTCAGACGGATGGCCAATCCGAGAGGACTATTCAGATTCTTGAGGACATGCTTCGAGCCTGTGTTATTGATTTCGGAGGCTCGTGGGATCGGTTTCTACCATTAGCAGAGTTCGCCTACAATAACAGCTACCAATCTAGCATCCAGATGGCTCCGTATGAGTTGTTGTATGGTAGGCGATGTCGATCACCAGTTGGATGGTTTGAACCGGGAGAGGCTCGGTTGTTGGGTACAGACTTAGTTCAGGAGGCCTTAGATAAGGTCAAGACTATTCAGGAGAGATTGCGTTCAGCTCAGCCTAGGCAAAAGACTTATGCGGATCGTAAGGTTCGAGATGTAGATTTCATGGTTGGTGAACGAGTATTGCTCCGAGTGTCGCCTATGAAGGGCGTGATGAGGTTTGGGAAGAAGGGCAAGCTCAGCCCTAGGTATATTGGCCCATTTGAGATTCTAGATAGAGTGGGAGGGGTGGCTTACAGATTAGCTTTGCCGCCTAGCTTATCAGCCGTGCATCCAGTTTTTCATGTATCTATGCTTCGGAGATACCACGGCGATCCCACACATGTGTTAGAATTCAGTACTGTCCAATTGGACAATGATCTATCTTACGAGGAGGAGCCGGTAGCCATTCTAGACCGGCGGGTTCGACAATTGAGGTCGAAGAGTTATCCTTCTGTGCGTGTTCGGTGGAGAGGTCAGCCTCCTGAGGCATCGACCTGGGAGTCCGAGTCTGATATGCGGAGCCGCTACCCACACTTGTTTCCTGACTCAGGTACTTTTTTTCTTTTGTCCGTTCGAGGACGAACGGTTGTTTTAGAGGTGGAGATTGTGACGACCCAAAGGGTCATCACTTATTTTATTAATCATTTCGAGCGCTTCTGAGGCCTTGAAAACCTCATTCTATGTTGCCTCGATTTACGTGCACGATCCGAGCATGTAGCCGGAAAGATTTTGTGATAGAAAATATGAATTCTATGAGAAATTTGGATAAAAATGATATTAATATTGATATAGTTGACTTCGGTCAACATTTTTGGTAAACGGATCCGGACCCGAGATTTGATGGTCCCGAGAGGTCCGTAGGAAAATATGGGACTTGGACATGCGTCCGGAGTCGAATTCGAGGCCTAGAGCCCAAGTTATGAATTTTTATGTGAAATTGTTTTTGATGCAATTATTAAAGGAAATAAATTAATTGACCTTGGTATCGGGCTCGTATTTTGGTTCCGACGCCCGGTACAAGTCTTAAATATTATATATGTGATTTCGGTAAAGTTTGGTGACATTTGGATGTCGTTTGAGATGATTTGGACCTTGAGTCCCAAGTTTGAAAGTTTTGAAAACTAAAGGTATGAAAATCATGCATTTGAGGCTTGATTTGATGAAAACGAGGTGATATTGGCGATGTGATCGCACGAACAAGTTCATAATGTGTTTTTGAGGTTATGTGCATATTTGGTTTGGAGCCCCGAGGGCTCGGGTGAACTTTGGATAGGCCACGAGATCAATTTTTCATGTTAGAAGTTGCTGTCCGCAACTGGACTGGTCTGCAGAGTTCGCAAATGCGAACAATAGTTCACAAATGCGAACTCCCCACTATTCTGCAGAGTTCGCAAATGCGAACAATAGTTCGCAAATGCGAACTCCCCCCTATTGTGCCTGAGTTCGCAAATGCGAACAATAGTTCGCAAATGCGAACTTGACCCTACTGTGCTTGTGTTCGCAAATGCGAGCTATAGTTCGCAAATGCGAACTGGCCACTATTCCGCCTGGGTTCGCAAATGCGAACAATAGTTCGCAAATGCGAACCTCCCCATATTTAGCCTGTGTTCGCAATTGCGAACAATAGTTCGCAAATGCGAACTTCCCACTTTTGCCTTGGCTTCGCAAATGCGAAGAAAAGTTCGCAAATGCGAACTTCCCACCCTTAGCTTATTTTTCAAACTCCAGAAATTGGTCGGGGTTCGCAATTGCGAACCCATGTTCGCAAATGCGAACACAGAGACCCGAAAAACACGAATTTCAGTCATTTCTTCACATTTTACAAAACCAAAACACCCATTTGCGATTCTTCAAGGATTTCTTCTTCATCAAAACGATTGTAAGTCACTTTTTACTTAATTCTTTCAATTCCTAACATCATTAAACATGTTTTTCATAAGAAATCAAAGATTTTCATGGTAAAATTCTTGTTTTTGTTAGAAAATACGGTTTTTCATAAATTGGGGAATTGGACCTCGAATTGAGGTCCGATTTTGAAACAAATTATATATATGAACTCGTGGGGGAATGGGTAACCGGATTTTGGTTCTAACCCCGAATTCCGACCATGTGGGCTCGGGGTTGAAATTCACTATTCATGGCAGAATGTTGTAAAAGTTGTATTTGGTATTAAGAATTAGTTTGTTGAGTAAAATTGATGATATTAAATCAATTGTGTATAGATACGGTTGGATTGGAGCCAAATTGAAAGAAAAGACATTTCCACGGAGTGAATTGCTCATAAGCATTCGAGGTAAGTGTTTGTTCTATCCTAGCTTGAGGGAATAGGATTATGTGTTATGTGTTATGTGGTGTATGGGCTGTGGTGACGAGCATCCATACACTGGCGTCTAGTATGACCGTGAGTCGTTGGAAAATGATATTTTGAGATATATTACAAGTGAATTGTTATTGTTCTCCCTTGTTGGGACTTGTTGTGAAGATAATTATTGATTGCCCTTGATGGGACGATTTATGAATTGTGTTGTTTCTTTCTCTGCCCTTAACCGTGATTGTTATTTGGGTGAGGAAGAGTGATAATGCACGAAGGGTGATGCCGTGCCATGTTTATTTATTTATGCACGAAGGTTAATGCCGTGCCATGTTTATTTATTGATTATGCACGAAGGATCATGCCGTGCCTTGTTATTGAACCATGTACGAAGGATCATGCCGTACTATGGATGTGAGGATGAGAGTAAAAGCACGAAAGGTGATGCCGTGTACTTTATTTGTTTGTTTGGTGAGGATGAGAGTAAAAGCACGAAGGGTGATGCCGTGTACTTTATTTGTTTATTTGGTGAGGATGAGAGTAAAAGCACGAAGGGTGATGCCGTGCAATTGCTTGCTATTTCTTGAAGTGATATTATTCGTGTTTACATTATACTTTGTCTTCTTTGCGAAATTATTAACTGTGGTTAATTGTTGAATTCTTTAAGATATTCCTTATTGTGTTATTACTTGATTATTTCTTGTTATTTTGTGGTACACACATATATATTGAATTGCACATGTTTATGTGAGTGTCTGGTCCTAGGCTTGTCACTACTTCGCCGGGATAGGCCGTGCACTTACCAACACATGGGGTCGGTTGTGCTGATGCTACACTTCTGTGCGTTTTTGCACAGGTCCAGGTTACGATCAGGAGCAGCAGCAGCAGTAAATAGATTGCGTGGGAGTTGATCATATTTGAGACCGAGGTAGCTTGCAGACGTCCGCAGGCCCGGCGTCTCTCTCTTTATTTATGTTATTAGCTGTAGTCTCTTTGTTCCGAGACAAACAGAATTATGTTATATTTCTTTCATACTTTTATGTGTAGTATTCCATAGTAGTTCGTGAGTTGGTGACTCCACGTCTTGGGTAGAGGATTTCAGTATGATTTTCACCTTGTGATTTGTTATTTCTTGTTGGTAAATTGAGTATGAAATATTGGTAAAAATAGGATAATGTTAAATATAGTGGCTTGCCTAGCTACCACGAGTAGGCGCCATCACGATCCCGATGTTGGGGGAAAAATCTGGGTCGTGACAAATTGGTATCAGAGTTCTAGGTTACATAGGTCTCAGAATTCATAGACAAGCTTAGTAGAGTATGAGGGATCGGTACGGAGACGACTGTATTTATCCTAGAGGCTACAGAGTTAGGAAAAACTTCATATTTGTTCGTTCTTCTCGTGCGGCTTGGTTTCTCAATGCTAATTGAATTTCTACTTTTCCGCATTTAGAAGGTTGTAGTACAACATTATCTTTTGTAATTAATGTTTGAATATCAATGAAAATCCAAAGAAATTATCATTATTTTCTCTTATATGTAAATTGCTTGAGCGATAGGCAAGCATATATGATCGAAAAACAAAAAAAAAGGAAAGAAAAAGAAGAAGAAACAATAAAAGCAATGAAAATGATGGGTGGAAACAAAAGAAAAAGAAAAGCTAAAAAAGAAAATTGGCGGGTCAAAAGAAGAATAACGATGCCGAGATGAAAATAATTGCCAGGCAAAAAGTTGTGTTTTAAAACTTGTGATGTTTATCTATTATGATCTAACTATTAACATGTTTTTGTTGTTGATGAGTATCAGATAAAACGGTTAGCAACTGACATTCTAGCACATAACAACTACAACACTCATTCTAAAAGCATCACAAAAGCAGTAACCCAAGAAATTGAGCCAACAATCATGGATCCTGTACAAAAAGATGAAGTAATAGATGTGAATAGCATGAATGAAGAAATGTATAAGTTGAAACAACAAATGTCAGAAATGTACCAGGCTTGGTCAAGGGGGAACCCTTACCTTCTTACCCAGCCAACCCCACATATATTCCTCCCTCAAACCCAAACCAGGAACCACCTACCATGAACTCATCTTCCACATATCCTGCTTACCCGCACTATTACGCCACTACATCACAAGTACCACCACCCATGCCTAAACAAGCTCCACCACCACCACCCCAGGCCGCTCCTGTATATGTGGCACCACCACCAGTCACTTTACATAAATCCTTTAGCGACCTTGTATTTCATGTCCATGATAATCATTACTACCCTCCAGAACCCACCTTCAGGCAACATGATTCTTACACCCCACTTATCGATATGATGAAGGAGGAGAAACCTGGTAGAAACCCTAAACAAGAGGAGATGGCCAGGAAAATGAAGAGCCTTGAGCAGTTGTTTCGCAATATGCTGGGTCTGGGAGGCCAGGTTAGTGTAGCATACAAGAACTTATGCTTGTTCCCTGAGGTACAGCTTCCTATCGGGTTCAAATTGCCAAAATATTACATTTAGGATGGCCATGGTGATCCAGTGGCCCATCTGAGAGGATATTGCAGCAAAATGCGTGGAGCTGGGGGAAAGGATGAACTACTTATGGCCTACTTCGGTCAAAGCCTCAGCGGCTCAGCATTGGAATGGTACACTCATCAAGATCATACCTGATGGTTCATTTGGGATGATTTAGCTCAATCATTTGCAAACCATTTTCAATATAATTTGGAAATCATCCCTGATAGATTGTCATTGACCAAGATGGAAAAGAAGCCCAGAGAAAGCTTTCGGGAGTATGGTTTCAGGTGGAGGGAATAGGTGGCCCGTGTGGATCTACCAATGAAAGAAGGAGAAATGGTAGATTGTTTCCTACATGCTTTGGAGCCGACATACTATGGCCATTTGGTGTCTGCGATCGGAATGACCTTTAATGAGGTAGTAAAGATGGGGAGTTTTGTGGAAGAAGGTCTAAAGACGAATAAGATTATGAGCTACTCAGCCATGAAAGCTACAAATCAAGAAATTCAGACGGGAATAGGAGGATCAATTGGAAAGAAGAAGAAAGAAGAAGTGGCGGTTATTGAGGGAAGATCTTGGTCCTGGGGCCCCAACCCATATCATCACCAACCTCGCCCGCACCAACCATATCCACCAGTACCATATAACCCACCGCCACAATATTATCCTCCGACCGGTCTTCAATTTTCTGTCCAGCATGCTCAATCTTACCCTCCGCCTCAACCTTCATGGCGAACCCCAGCTCCTCATAATGTCTACCATGCCCAAAACGCCTACCCACCATCAAAAACCTACAGAAATCCTAATCGAACCAGTTTCTGTCCTGACCCAGAAGTGAAATGTGACAGAGCTCAGAAAAAAAAACATTCACTCCTCTGGGAGAATCATATACTAGCCTCTTCCAGAGACTGAGAGAATTCAGAATGTTGAATCCCATTGAGCCTAAAATTCCCAACCCTCCACCAAGAAACTTAGATTAGTCCGTCCATTGTGAATATTATTCTGGGGCACCGGGACATGACCCGGAGAAATGTTGGCACTTAAAGTCTACGGTACAAGAACTCATTGACTCCAAAAGAATTGAGGTGCAAGCACCCTAGACTCCCAACATAACGCAAAATCCTTTACTGGTGCATCATGAAACACATATGATAGAGCTAGTACATGGAGAAAGCTGCAAAAAACCTTCTCAGACTATGATGACAATTAATGCAAATAGCAAGGTTGAGGAGAAAGTTGAGAGTGAGAAAGTGTCAAATGAGCCACCGGTAAAACAGCCATCAGCGATGATTGAGCCCGAGCTAGTAAAAGTGATGGTACCTGGGGTGAAGCCCATACTGACTGTGAAAGAGGCTTATATAGAACCAGTTGTTATTAAGCCAGTTGTTTAGATACCAATTTTGAGTACCAAAGCTGTACCTTGGACTTATGACAAGGTAACTGTAATGTATAAAGGGAAAGAAGTCAATGGGGAAATCTATGAAACTCATTGTTTGACCCGGTCTGGGCGATGTTTTGCCCCTGATGATTTGAGAAAGACTAAAGTGGTGAAAGAAAATCCAACTTATGTGAAGAAAGAAGTCACCGAGGAAAAAGCTGAGGAATTTCTAAAGAAAATGAAAACTCAAGATTACTCCATAGTTGAGAAATTGAGGAAGACGCCCGCTCAAGTATCTTTGTTATCCCTATTATTTCATTCTGATGAACACGGGAAGGCGTTAATAAAGATCTTAAATGAAGCTCACGTAGCAGAGAAAATCTCGGTATGCCATATGGAGAGAATTACAAACAAGATCTTTGAGACAAATAGGATAACATTTTCGGACAATGAGTTACCACTAGAAGGGACGGAACATAATAAGGCGTTATACCTCACGGTAAAATGTGAAGAATCAGTAGTAACTCATGTTTTGGTTGATAACGGATCAAGTGCCAATATTTGTCCTTTGTCAACTCTAGGGAAGATGAAAGTTAATCATGAGAGGATTTATCGAAATAGTGTATGTGTGAGAGGGTTTGATGGAGGCGGAAAGAACACCGTGGGAGATATCATACTAGAACTTGCCATCGGACCAGTGGATTTCACCATGGAGTTTCAAGTGCTGGATGTCGCTGTGTCCTACAACATTTTGTTAGGACGCCCGTGGATCCACGCTGCAAAAGCAGTACCATCTTCTTTACATCAAATGGTAAAATTTGAGTGGGATCAACAAGAAATAATAGTGCACGGGGAAGACAATGTTTGTAATGCCATTACGCTATTTGAAGAAGTTGAAAGAGACAAAGGTCCGTGGGTGTACCAAATAATGTAGACTGTGAAAAAAATACATGCAGGAGAAAATATGCCGGTACCCAAAGTGACCCCTACATCGGTCATGGTTGCCAAAGAGATGATAAAGAATGGGTTCTCTCTGGGAAAGGGTCTAGGAGCTGCCCTGTAGGGTATAATGCAACCAATTCATCTTTCGGGTAGCACTGACACCTTTGGCCTAGGTTTCAGGCAAACCATTGCTGATATACAGAGAGCCAAAAGATTGAAGATGAAAGGGTGGACCCTCCCCAAACCTATTCCAAAACTATCCAACTCCTTTGTCAAGCCTGGTACATAGAGACGTCTGGCAACTGTCATGCCGGACCGTGCAGAGATAAAGCCATATGAAGAGTTTTTAGCAAGGTTTGAAAGGTTATTTGAAGACGTGAATGTGATAGAGACAGCCGAAGGAACAAGCAAGATGGACGTTCAATTTGTTGGACCCCATACTATGCTAAATAACTGGGAAGCTACTCCTCTTCCAATCAGAAGGGAGTTGTGGTAGTTAGCTTGTAATATTCCATTCCCAAAACTGTCTTGTTTTAAAATTGTAATCCTATATTCCCTCAAGTCAAATGTATCCAAACCTTGCTACCTTTCAGAAAAATCAATGGAGTGCAATTTCTTTCTTCCTCTATTTTTTGCCTTATTTTATTTTTCTTCTTCTTTTTTGTACAGTTCATTATTTGCTGATTCCAATGATATGTCATGGATGAAGGATCCCCGGTCTAGTCTTGGTAATCAGATAGATACACAAAAAATTGAAAATGAATATGAAGTGGAATATGAGGATGAGGAAGTATTGGAGGAAATTAGTAAAGATTTGAGCCATTATAAAGAGAAACCCAAACCAAACTTAAATGAGACGGAGTCTATTAATTTGGGAAATGATGACAATATTCGAGAAACAAAGATTAGTGTACACTTAGAGACCTCGCTCAAGGAATATTTGATCAGGTTGTTACATGAATACAAGGACAATTTACTTGGTCTTATGATGACATGCCCGGGCTCAGTACTGATTTAGTGGTACATAAGTTGCCCATTTATCTAGAATGCCGGCCAGTTAAGAAAAAGTTAAGAAAGTTTAAAATGGATATCAGTGTGAAAATAAAAGAAGAGGTTAATAAGAAATTTGAGGCAAAGGTTATACGGGTCACCAAATATCCCACATGGTTAGCCAATGTTGTGCCTTTTCCGAAGAATGATGGAAAGACCAGAGTGTGTGTTGATTATCGAGACCTCAATAAAGCTAGTCCAAAGGATGATTTTCCATTACCAAATATCCATATATTTATTGACAATTATTCCAAACATAAGATTGGTTCTTTTGTGGATTGTTGTGCGGGTTATCATCAGATCTTGATGGGCAAAGAAGATGCAGAAAAGACAGCCTTTATCACACCTTGGGGACATATTGCTATAGAGTAATGTCGTTTCGGTTGAAAAATGCCGGAGCTACATATATAATGGCAATGACCACTATCTTTCATGACATGATACATCGAGAGATTGAGGTATATGTGGATGATGTTATTATCAAGTCCAAAAAGCAGTGTGATCGTGTCAAAGACCTAAGAAAGTTTTTTCAGAGGCTTCGAAGATATAATCTCAAGCTCAATCCAGCAAAATGTGCTTTTGGAGTGCCATTAGGAAAGCTATTGGGATTCATAGTAAGCTGGCTGGTATTGAATTAGACTCATAAAAGATAAAAGCAATCCTGAACTTGCCTCCGCCAAAGAACAAGAAAGAGGTGATGAGTTTGTTAGCAGATTTATTGCTCAGTTGACATCAACCTGTGAGCCCATTTTCAAATTATTGAAGAAAGATGCTGCGATGAATTGGACTGAGAAATGTCAAGATGCATTTGAAAAAATCAAGGAGTATCTGGCCAATCCTCCTGTATTGGTTCCTCCAGAACCTAGTAGGCCCCTAATACTTTATCTGACCGTATTGGATAATTCTTTTGGCTGTGTACTGGGGCAACATGATGAAACGAGGAAGAAAGAGCAAGCAATATACTATCTTAGTAAGAAATTTACATCTTACGAGGTAAAATACACTCAGCTGGAAAGAACATGTTGTGCTTTAACATGGGTTGCACAGAAGTTAAAACATTACTTGTCGGCTTATACCACTTATCTGATATCTCGGTTGGACCCAATGAAGTACATCTTCTAGAAGTCTATGCCCACAGGAAGGCTCGCTAAATGGCAAATTCTACTTACAGAGTTTGATATTATTTATGTAATGCGCACTACAATGAAGGCACAAGCAGTTGCTGACCATTTGGCAGAAAATCCAGTCGAAGATGAGTATAAACCATTAAACACATATTTTCCTGATGAGGAGAAAATGAATATTGAGGAATTGGAACAAGACGACAAGCCAGACTGGAGACTATACTTTGATGGGACCGTCAATAGAAAATGGGTCGGAATTGGAGCAGTGCTCATTTCAAAAATGGGTCAGCATTATCCTGTTACCGCTCAGCTCCGATTTTTCTGTACTAATAACATGGCCGAGTATGAAACATGTACATTGGGATTTAGAATTGAAATAGACATGGGTGTTCAAGAGATTTTGGTCATGGGTGACTCGGATCTTTTGATACATCAAATGCAAGGAGAATGGGAGACAAGGGATTTGAAACTTATACCTTATCGACAGTGTCTACATGAACTATCTCAGAGGTGTCAATCCATAGAGTTCAGGCATATCTCAAGAATGCATAACTAAGTTGCAGATGCCTTGGCCACATTATCGTCCATGTTGCACCATCTGGACAAAGCCTAAATAGATCCACTGCAGATTCAAGTTCGCGATCAAAATGCTTATTGTTTCACAGTAGAAAGGGAACTTGAGGGTGAGCCATGGTACCATGATATTAAAGAATATTTGAGGATGGGGGTGTACCCAGCACAAGCCACGAGAGATCAGAAAAGGGCTATAAGGCGACTAGCAAATGGATTTTTCTTCAGCGGAGGAGTTGTATACAAGAAAACCCCAGATTTGGGTCTACTGAGATGTATAGATGCGCAATAGGCCGCTACAATCATGGCTGAAATACATGTAGGAGCTTGCGGACCTCATATGAGTGGATATGTTTTGGCCAAGAAAATACTAAGAGTTGGATACTATTGGCTCACCATGGAGCGTGATTGCATTAGGTATAATGCCACCAATGCCAGATACACTGATATTTGATTAATTCCTCACCATATGAGTTGCATACAATGTCAGCATCGTGGCCATTCGTCGCCTGGGGCATGGATGTCATCGGCCCAATAGAACCCACAACATCTAATGGGCATATGTTTATCTTGGTAGCAATTGATTATTCACTAAATAGGTGGAGGCGAAGACATTTAAAGCAGTAACAAAGAAGGCGGTAATGGATTTGGTACATACAAATATCATTTGTCGCTTTGGAATTCCTAAAGTGATTATCACGGACAATGGAGCAAATCTTAACAGTCACCTCATGGAAGAGGCATGTCAAAAGTTCAAAATCCTGCATCGTAACTCTACACCTTATCGATCTAAAACAAATGGAGCAGTTGAGGCTGCAAATAAGAACATTAAGAAGATTCTAAGGAAAATGGTGGAAGAGTCAAGACAGTGGCATGAAAAATTACCATTTGCTCTCATGGGTTATCGTACTACTGTATGTACTTCAATTGGTGCAACCCCTTACTCATTGGTGTATGGAACGGAGGCAGTAATACCTGCAGAGATTGAAATACCTTCCCTCCGAATCATAGCTGAAACTGATATTGACGATGATGAATGGGTAAAAGCCCGGCTAGAGCAATTGAGCTTGATCGATGAAAAAAGGTTAGTAGCAGTTAGTCACGGACAGTTGTACCAACGAAGGATGGCCAGATCATATAACAAGAAAATACGTCCATGGAAATTCGAAGTTGGACAGTTGGTGTTAAGACGTATTTTACCACATTGGGCCAAAGTAAAAGGAAAGTTTGCGCCTAATTGGCAAGGGCCATTCATGGTGTCCCGGGTATTGTCCAACGAAGCTTTATATTTAACAAATGTGGAAGGGAAATGTGTAGAGACTGCTATCAACTCCGATGCAGTCAAGAGATATTATATATGATTCCTTTTCATACATTTGTATTTGTCATGATTTTGAAATTGAAATTATGAAGGTATTTTATTTCTCTATCCAAACAATTCACTCATTTCTACCCCTTTGAGCCTTATTGCATTATTCTTTCATACCCCTCTCTCGGAATCAATTATGAGCAATGAAAATGAAAAGAAAAGAAAGAGAAGATTAAAAAAAATGAAAAAAATGAATGAAAAAAAAAAGAGAAAAGAAAATGATGAAAATATACAAAAGAAAATCGGGAAAAGTAAAATGACGAGGATACCTTATGTTCGAACTACGTTTTTGACTTGATCCCGAAAGGGTACGTAGGTAGTCTCAATGAGGTTCAGTCAAGATAAAAATAAAATCCAAAATTCCCCAAAAGTTGAAACTAGGGTAGAAGTTATGTTTTATGATTCAGAGAGTCGTAATTTTTTTGAACCCTCGTTTAAATTTTGAGCCTTTATACCTTTATTTTAAAACCCATCCAAAAGCCACACTACGGTCTAAAGAAAGTACTTCTGATTGATTTTAAGAAAATTAAAATACAACAGAAAAAAAAAGAAACACATTAGGGACAACACCCGGATGTTTGGAAACAGAAAAATAAATGAGAGAGTCTTATTGGTGATAACCCTCATGGGCACCGTATGGCGAATGTGAGTTCAAAGAAAAAAATAAATGAGAGTCTTATTAGTGAAAACCCTCACGGGCACCATAAGGCGAATGTGAGGTAAGAAAAAATAAATGAGAGAGTCTTATTGGTGAAAACCCTCAAGGGCACCATAAGGCAAATGTGAGGTGAGAGAAAATAAAAATGAGAGAGTCTTATTGGTGAAAACCCTCACGGACACCATAAGGCAAAATTCAGGAATGATCTGATGAAAGGAAAATGTCAAGATAAGAAAGGTTTGGATTGACAAAAAGATGAAATAAGACAACAACAATTCAATTGGACAGACTGGGTCGGATACTCAAATACATGGCATAGTCAAAGGAATCAGCCTTCGTACCCCAGATAAGTTCTGTCTTTACTTCGAAATACCTTCACCCCTGAAATTTAGGTCATTGCATTTCATTCTATTTGTTCAAAACAAGTTGCCAGTTGAAAGCTAGCTACCAGCTTCTCATGTTAGATGGCAGAATAATATTAGGTCCTTCAAAGGAAAAGAGAAAATAGAAACACATGGCGATCACATAGCCAAAGGGAATAAAAGAGAAAAGAAACAAAAATAAGAAAAGCAAAAAGGGATCACAAGAAAGATTTGAGAAGACAATCAGGAATATGGCAAAGCAGTACAAAGCAAGATGAGGCAGACGGTGGAAGCAAGGCCAACAAGAATGCCAATTGCTAACCATCATTTTATAACTAATAAATCGTTCACTGATCAAGATAGGGACAAAAGATTCAAATTATTACTAATTACTTTAAAGTGAATGTGACTAATGTGGGAGAAACAATCAAGAGGAAGCAGCAATAAAGGAAAGAATCCACGATGGAAGAATCAATAATCAGGAACCTACCCGAACAACGAGGGAGGTATTATCTTTTATTTTTAGAATTTACACCCGGTTATTTGTGACGACCTAGCCCGTCGTCACGGGAATTTCCACCCCGTTATGTTGTAAATTCATGTTGTATTTTCATTTCTGCATCAGGCGCCCACCTGGATAACGAAGGAATATTTTTTTGCATTTTCATTTCCGCATCAGGCGCCCACTTGGATAACGAGGGAATATTTTTCTGCATTTTCATTTCTGCATCAGGCGCCCACTTGTATAACAAGGGAATACTTTTCTGCATTTTCATTTCTGCATCGAGGCGCCCACATGGATAAAAAGGAAATATTTTTCTGCATTTTCATTTCTGCATCAGGCGCCCACCTGGATAACGAGGGAATATTTTTTTTGCATTTTCATTTCTGCATCAGACTCCCACCTGGATAACGAAGGACTATTTTTCTACATTTTCATTTCTGCATCAGGCGCCCACTGGATACGAGGGAATATTTTTCTGCTTTTTCATTTCTGCATCAGGCGCCCACCTAGATAACGAAGGAGTATTTTTCTACATTTCTGCATCAGGCGCCCACCTGGATAACGAGGGAATATTTTTCTGCATTTTTCATTTCCGCATCAGGCGCCCACCTGGAAAACGAGGTAATATTTTTCTGCATTTTTCATTTCTACATCAGGCACCCACCTGGATAACGAAGGAATATTTTTCTGCATTTTTCATTACTGCATCAGGCGCCCACCTGGATAACGAGGGAATATTTTTCTATATTTTCATTTCTCACTCAGGCGCCTACCTAGATAACGAGGGAATAATTTTTTGCATTTTCATTTCTCCATCAGGCGCCCACCTAGATAACGAGGAAATGTTTTTTTGCATTTTCATTTCTGCATCAGGCGCCCGCATGGATAACAAGGGAATACTTTTTTGCATTTTTCATTTATGCATCAGGCGAGGTAATATTTTTCTGCATATTCATATCGGCATCAGGCGCCCACCTGGATAACGAGGGAATATTTTTCTGCATTTTAATTTTTGCATCAGGCACCCACCATAACGAGAGAATATTTTTTTCTGCATTTTCAATTTTGCATCAGGCGCCCACCTAAATAACGAGGGAATATTTTTTTGCATTTTTCATTTCTGCATCAGGCGCCCACCTGGATAACGAGGGAATATTTTTTTGCATTTTCATTTTTGCATCAGGCGCCCACCTGGATAACGAGGGAATACTTTTCACCATTTTAATTTATGTTCAGGCGCCCACCTGTATAATGATGGAATATTTTTCAGCATTTTAATTTCTGTTCAGGTGCCCACATGGATAACGAGGGAATATTTTTCTGCATTTTCTTTTCCGCATCAGGCACCCACCTGGATAACGAGTGAATACTTTTCTGCATTTTCATTTCTACATCAGGCGCCCACCTGGATAACGAGGGAATATTTTTCTGCAATTTTTATTTCTGCATCAGGCGCCCACCCGAATAACGAGGGAATATTTTGCTGCATTTTCATTTCTGCATCAGGCGCCCACCTGGATAACGAGGGAATATTTTTCTGCATTTTTCTTTCTATTCAGGCTCCCACCTGTATAACGGGGAAATACATTTTCAGCATTTTAATTTTTATTCAAGCGCCCACCTATATAACAAGGGAATACTTTCTGCATTTTTAAAAGTTTTTCTAACAAAGTAACACCATAATATATTGAAAGCCCCATACTGGGGCAGAGGAAAAAGTTTTCTTTGTTTTGCAATAAGCAGGTATCAACCTGGAGAGCGTAGAAACACATTTTGAAGTCATACAAATGGAGGAAAGCAATATGTTGGAAGCCAGTCATAAGCGAAGATTCATAAAAAGGGAAGATGCAAATAAATAACAACATGCAAGGCAATACAAGAATACAAGACATAGATAGGATTTTTTTTGTAATTCATAGACAGCTTAGGATAACTTCTTTATTTTATTTTTATCCTGGTGTAATAAGGAGTCAGTCAGCAATAACAGCAACAGCAACAGCAATGACATCACAGTACCCTGGTAGTTTCAAACTGCCAGACCTGCCCGAACTACACTGACCTGATTCCTGTTTAGCCTAGGATTTGTAGGCAACCTCTGAAGCAAGGTGCGATCAAAAGTTTTTCAAAATGCTTCATACAGAATATATGCAAGTGAGTAAAAATCTCTTATTACTACACAATTATCTTTGCACAGAAACTCTTCGTGTTCCCGAGCAAAGAGGGGCAGCTGTGAGCACGTGATTTTTGCCATGAACAATTAAATTCTAAAATATATAAAACAATATAAAAATTAGTTTTGTTTACAATTGTGTGATTTGGTTGAAATACCAGTATTTGTTTGAAAAAAAATTGAAATGAAAATAAAAAATAAATTAATTAGGAAAATATCACAAAAGTGTTACAATTGGAAAAAATAAGTAAAAATGCAAAATACTGGAAAATAGAGTAAAAATGCAAAAAATATCAAAACAAATAAGGAAAAAATGCAAGAAATGAGAAGTAAAAGAAATATAAAATAAGTATAAAGTAAAATGTACAAAATATAAAAGAAAATACAAGAAAAATAAATAAAATATAAGTTAAAACAATAAAAAAACAAAAACAAAAACAATACATACAATTTGGGCCAAATACCCAGCCCAAACATATTATACACGGACCAGGCCTAAAAATTTAGCCGGTCGTTCCCCTCCAAGCATCAACCAAACGACGCTGCATCAGGAGAATAAATCAAAGTCGTTGATTGAATTGATCAGCGAACGAGATAAGGCGGTTTCATTAGAAAGAAAACCACGCCGTGTTTAAAAATAATCACAACCGTTCATTATCGTAGATATAATGGTTGAGACTAAGGAGACACTTAAACAAAATGATGCAGTTTTAAATAACTAATCTTGACCGTTCAAGCAACTTGATCTACTAGACTCCATGAGATCTCCTATTAATTCATACGACAGCGTTTAGGCATAGATGATCCTGGCCATTCATTTTAGTTGATCCAATAGCCAGGATTCATCAACCCAGGATCAATATATATACCCCCTTCTCCCGTTTTAGCCCATCATTATACACACACATACATACACCTCTAAACCCTAGCCGTCCTAAGGTCTTCTTCCTCCTTCTCTCAATCTCCCATGGAGACCACCAGAGACTGTTATAGTCTTCGTCTCCGGCCAACACCAGGCCACCAAACACCTTTCCCCACCCTTAAACCACCTCTAAACACCTTAGAACAACATTAACCACGATCAAAAACCAACAAACCACCTTTCTTTAAATCCAGGTCGCCGGAATCCTTGCCGGCGACCACCCCAAAGTATGAGTCAGACCATCGAATTAACACCCTACGATCGCCTTTAAACGATTTTTCACCCCACCTAAATGACTTTCTTCAAATCTACTCCTAACTTCTCGAATAAGCAAAAAATGCTCGCCGAAACCCTACTCCGGCGAGTACCAAAAATAGATCCTACCCCAAAACACCACCCTAATAGCTTCATATCTCTCCCCTTACACCCAAAAGCAAACCTTAATGACCTACTGTGAAAATCTAACACCCCTAGCAGTGTGCTGGGCGCCATCACGACCGGATTCGGGGTCGTGACAGATAAGAAGAAAAAGAAGAAAAGAAGAAAAGAAAGAAGAAAAGAAAAAGAAATGAAAAGGAAAAGTCTAAAGCTAAGTACCCTACCCCCCATTTTAGTTGTTCATCTTCTCTGAAACATGATTCTTTTTGTCTTTTTTGTTTTTGAACTTTGTTCTGTTAACTGCTTCACATGTCTATCATGCTCAGAACTTGAAACTTATCTTACGCATGTTTTTTATCTCTGTCTTTGTATCCTGATTCATAATTTCCCTAAATTTTATGCATGCCTTAAGTCATCTGAGTATTTCTAGGTTTTGACAGTAACTACTCATGAATCATTTGTTAATTATGCTATGTGAATGCTCATTATTCTATCTCGATTAGGTTTTAATTGATTGGAATTCAACCATTATCAAATTTCTCCTATGAGTTCTGATTGTATTGGAAGTTAATTCGTGATTAGGTTTATTTGTGCAAAATAACATGAAATTGGTTATATTTGCAACTTGACTCGTGTGTTAGTTTCTTCCGAACTTCTGAGTGCTTAAGTGTATTTAGGTTATATGTGTAAGTGCTTTTGTGGCTATGTTTGCTAACACAGTATGAGTTTTTTTATTAGTGGCTATCTTTGTAAAAGGAGCTAACATTGAAATAGTCTATAGTGTGAGATTGGTTAATTGTTAAAACAAGTCTTAGGGTGCTATATGTTAAATACATTCAAATTACCCAAGTCTTCACAGACCTAATGTAGGTCGGGTAAATAGGACTAAATGTAAAGGGTAAAAGGGGAAGGGCAAATGGTATTTTTGTAGATTACATAGAGCCTGTAGGGATATAAATGACTTTAGTGCTTGGTTTTTCTGAAAATACTTGAATAATAAAGGGTAGACTAGGTAGAGTTTAAAGGCATTAATGAAATAAACCTTATCAAGTAGGGGCAATTGAGTAAAACCCACCTAATAGAATATAATGGAACTGCCCAGAACCTTCTAGCAGGGGTCTGAAGGCAGTTCGATATATATTTAGTAGACCATTATGTAATTAATTGAAATAATAGGAGGAGGGAAATACAATTATTTTATTTGAAATTCCCCCAAAAATACCTCTATAAATAGGCTTCTAATATGCTTGAAAAAAGGGGTTCCACACATTAGAAGGCTGGATTTTGGAAATTCAAAAATTAGTCAAGATTTCCAAGTTCGAAAAAATCATAATTCTAATTCAGAAATAGGAAGTTTGAAGTATTAACTCTGAGTTAGACGTTGGTTGCTTTTTGAACTTCCGCTCTTTGTGCTTCACTTTTGGTTGAATTCATTGGTTCTCCTACTTATTTGGATTGAATTTGCTGGGTCTTAGGCTTTGATATATCAATTGTTGTTGTGTTGATTCATCCTCATTGTTGTTGATACTTGATTGTTGTTACCATTGCTGATTGTTCCTGCTATTCATCTCCCCTAGAACTCATTGTTTCATTTTCATTGATCGGGTACACATCTATTTTCCTGAAGCTGTAATTGAGATTTGTGATGAAGAAATGAAGTCTTAATTGATTCATGATGAAACTGTCTTCTGCTTCTTCTTTTAGCTGTATTTATAACTCGTAGATCCTCTGTAATTCATTAGGAATGGTTGTAATAAATACAGACTATATGAATTCGATTAGAGTAAAATAATAGTAGATAAAAGCATAGTTAAACATAGTTAGTAGTTTAACACCTAATTTTAAAACTAAAACAGGCTAATACACAGTTAATACACTTAGATATATATATATAGGTATGTTCTGAAACTAGACATATAAACTAGTACTTAGCCATTTTGAATTCTGAATCAGAGTCATTTAATCCAAAAGTATAAGTAGTTCTGCTTGTATTACTGTTTATATACACTGAATATGAGTTATCTACAAATCCGCTTTTAAACTTTGTGATTTCCAGTAGTTCAAGCATGTTTAGCTAATTCAGAACACTGTTTTTCTTTAGTTGAAATAAATTGACATAATAATCCTACAAACTAGTACCATGATAACTACTTGAATATCTAAACATACTATGTAGAATAATAATACTGATACAAATTATTGTTTTAGAATGTCTAATTAGTTGCTAAAATTATAAATTAGTAGTGGTCAAAAAATGTAACTTGGAAATATTTGAAATGATTAATTAGTAGTACTAAATAATACCTACTCAAATACTGATATTGAAATATTAGCTTTGCTTTAATTTCGTTCGTATAGTCTGGGCCTAGTCATGAACACAGGCCCAAATCTGGACAAGGTAGCATTCCTGCCTTCAAATAGGAATAGTGGTATCCATTGGGCTCCAGAGGCCCAATTGTCTTTAATAATAGACTGCTAAGCAGTCTAAAGTCTAGGCCCAATAACGAATAATGGCATGAACTCCAATATTATAGTTTGAAATAGTAACACAAAAACAGTATAGGAAGGAAAAACAAAAATAGAAAATATAGTGTATGAATAGGATTGAGCCTTAAAAATAAGGGACAAGCCTCGCTCCGAATAAAAAACATGCGGGGCCCCCAAACGAATTCTAATGTAAAATGTTAGACTCGAAAGGACCGTTTAGAAAATTTCACGGTCTTTCCCAAAGTTATATGACATAGACATTATAGGCACGATAAACGAAAGTACATTCCTAAATATGGGTGCACATCTTATGTGACCCAAATCTGTAATCCCGGCGAAGCTGAAATATATTAAAGTCGCAGGCGTACTGGTTGCATTGTGACTTGAAATGCGTGTTCGCAACGTCGAAAATCCTAAAACTAATAAAATAGAAATACCAATAACATTTGAAACTGAAGCATATAAGGAAATCAAATATAATAAATACGGCAGTTGAGCGACCGTGCTAGAACCCAGAATTCTGAAGTTTCTAACACCTTCTCCCGGGTTAACAGAATTCCTTATCCAGATTTCTAGTTTCACGGACTGTTAAATAGAGTCATAATTTCCTCGGTTCAGGATTAAACCGGTGACTTTGGACACCATTATTTTTCCAAGTGGCGACTCTGAAAATTAATTAAATCTCGTTCTGAATGTCCTTTAATTGGAGAAACTCCTTCCCCACTACTATTGTTATATCCCTTCCCGGGGTGTAATAGTAAATAGTTGGGACTTCGTAAAAGAGAGAAATGGAGGTGTGACACCATTCATGATTTAGAGTTGGCTACCATAGTTCATGCATTGAATATTTGGAGGCATTACTTGTATGTCGTATCTTGTGAGGTATTCATATATCATCGCAATGTTTAGCATCTGTTCAAGCAAAAGGATATTAATTTGAGTCAGCGGAGATAGTTGGAGTTGCTTCATTATTATGATATCAATATATTGTATCATCCGAGAGAGGCCAATATTGTGGCTGACGTTTTGAGTCGAAAGGCAATGAGTATGGGGAGATTGGCATATATTCCAGTTGGGGAGAGACCTCTTGCAGTTGATGTTCAGGACTTGGCCAATGAGTTCGTGAGGTTGGATATTTAGGAGCCTAGTCGGGTATTGGATTGGGAAGTTTCTCGATCTTCTTTTTATTGACTCATCACATAGTGCCAACATGATCATCCGCATTTGCTTGTCCTTAGGGATAGAGTTCAACATGATGATGCTAGAGATGTGATTATTGGTGATGATGGGGTATTAAAGATGCATGGACGAATATGTGTGCCCAATGTAGATGGGCTTCGGAAGTTTATTCTGGAGGAGGCCCATAGATCGCAATATTCCATCCATCCTGTGTCGTGAAGATGTATCAGGATTTGAGACAACACTATTGGTGGAGGAGAATAAAGAAAGACATTATTGGATTTGTAGCTCGGTGTCTCAATTGTCAGCAGGTGGAATATGAGCATCAGAAACCGAGTGGTTTACTCCACTGGATAGATATTCTAGAGCGGAAGTGGGAAAGTATCACTATGGACTTTGTTGTTGGACTTCCACGGACTTTGAAGAAGTTCGATGCTATTATGGCAATTGTGGATCGGCTGACCAAGTCTGTGCACTTCATTCCTATTCGTACTACTTATTCTTCAGAGCTTTTAGCAGAGATATATATCCAAGAGATTGTTCGGTTTCTTGGTGTCCCAATTTTCATCATTTTAGATAGGGGCGCTTAGTTTACTTCCCAGTTTTGGGAGTTTGTTCAATGGGAGTTAGATACTCAGATGGAGTTGAGAAAAACTTTTCACCCTCATACTATGACGACCCGACCCATCATCTCATGCGTTACTGCTCCATTTTCCCCCATTTTTATGCTTCTTCATGTTTTTTTATTGGTATGTGGCGTGTTAGAGTTGATTTGGAATTGTTTTAATAAGAAATGAGGCACTTAGTCTCTTTAAGGAAGGCTTAAGTTGGAAATGTCAACCGGGCATTTACTTATGAGTTAGAAGGCTCGGATGTGATTTTTGGTGATTTAGTTAGCTTCGGGAAGTGATTTATGACTTAGGTGTGTGATCAGAATTGATTTTGGAGTTCCGGTGTAGGAATAGGCTTGAATTGGCGAAGTTAGTATTTTGGCGAAATCCGGTTGATGGGCGAGATTTTGATCCGAGGGTCGGAATAGAATTCCGAGAGTTATTGTAGCTTCATTATGTGATTTGTGATGTGTGTGCAAGTTTTAAGGTCATTCAAACGTCGTTTGGTTAGGTTTTTGATCGAAAGTGCATATTGAAAGTTTTGAGAAACTTAAGCTTGAATTCGATGAGTTTTGAGTAATTTGATATTGTTTGAGGTGTCTTTACGATTGGAGCAAGTTTGGATGATGTTTTAAGATATGATGGTGTTTTGGTTGAGGTCCCAGGGACCTCGGGGTGATTTCAAATGGCTATCAAGAAGTTTGAAGTTGAAAAATGTAGCAGAAATTTGCAGAGAAATTTTGTGTTATGCGACCGCAGAGGGAGTCCTGCGATCGCATAGAAGAAATTAGAAGACTGTTGGGATTGTGCTATGCGAACACAATGAGTGTTATGCGACGGCACAGGGTAAGGACCTTGTGCTATGAGATCGTGTATATGCGATCGCATAGGGTTAATTTTGGGGATGCAATGTTGTGCTATGCTGTGACGACCCGGCCCGTCGTCACGGGAATTACCACCCCGTTGTGTTGTAATTACATAATTCATGCTTCGATTTTGGGTAATTTTTCCTCCATGGTTGACCATTTTGAGAGCTTCTTGGTGGATATTAATGATGGATTGAAGGGGAATCGATTGGAGGTAATATTTTTGAACTTAAAACACGAATATATTGTGAAATTTGTCTAGAAATTCATGAAAATTAAGCCTAAAATTGATGAATTAGGGCTTGAGTTTTTGATATTTCAAATTGGGATTTGATAGGTCATTTGAGCTCAGATTTGGGAGTTCTTGGTATGTATCATGGCTAGACAAGGAATCTGGTAATGTGAGTTTTGTAATTTTTTGAGAAGTAGGCCTGGGGCTCGGGTTTTGCTAGTTTCGAGATTTTTCCCATATTATTATTGTTTTTGAATGGGTATTGTTCCCTTGGCATACTATGATGTATTCGCTCTGATTTTTGGTTAGATTTGGTGCATGTGGATGTCGGTTTGAGCGGCGAAGGCGTCGTGAGCTAAAGATTTTACCGGTTCGAGGTGAGTAATGATTATAAATGATATCATGAGGGTTTGAACCCCCGGATTTGCACATCATAGTGCTATATTGAGATGGTTTGCATGCCAGTTAGTGGGCGTGGGGGTAGAGCACCGCTGGGGATTGTGACTTGGTCCGTCCCGATTGATTAATTACTGCGTATTTGACTGGAAACTATTCGTTAGCACAGTTATTTGGGCTAATTTGCATATTTGGGCTTCATGCCAACTATTTGAACCCATCATGGATTATTTTCATTGTTTCCTTATTGTTTTTACTTATTACTTGAACTCAGTCATATTGTTTCTCCATTATTTTATAACTCAGCCGCTTTTACTATAATTGAGCCTTAAATGATAATTTGATTTGAGAACTACTATTTTACTAACGCCCACGGGGCTTGTGATTGATATTCTGACTGAGTGTGGCCGAGGGCCAAATATCAGGATACATTGAAGGATGGGAGGCTGAGGGCCTGGATGTAAGGATTATATATCAATCAGACTGCATGCCGTAGTAATATATTATATAGATTGGACTGCATGTATGTATGTATATATATATATATATATGAGCTATATTCGATACGGGATCGGACTACATGCCGCAGTGATATAGTGTCATGACCCAAAATCCACTAGGGGTCGTGATGGCGCTGGACACCACTGTTAGGCAAGCCAATTAAATTACCGATTTAAAATGGTCTTTTAAAATACATTAGATTTCAGAAAATTTCCTTCCATTTCATAAATAAGAGGTTTTTACTTCAATTCAAATCGACAATAACCATTAAATCAAATCTTTCAAAAACCATCCTAGAACCCGGTGTCACAAGTGCATGTACGACTACTGATAAGTGAAATAAAATGCAACCTATATCTGGAAGATAGTGGGCAAGAAATAAATAATTAAAGTATAGAAGGGAACTACACTAGCTACGGGTCGTCTCACAAGTTGTGGCTCACCTAGTCCCAGAGTTATCAATGCTGCTACGCCTGTAGGTTGCTAGAAGTGTAGATGTACCCGTGCAACAAAAATGCACAGAAGTGTAGTGTGAGTACGTAATTAACGTGTACTCAGTGAGTATCCCGCCTAATCCCGAAGGGGTATAGACGACATGGCCAATGTCGACACTCACTAGAGGTCAATTATCAATATTCTATAATTGTGAGAAAAATTATGGATTTGTATAAAAGTCCAAATTGTGAAACCCGGAATATAAGTAATCACCCTTAAATAATAAATCAAGGGCTTCCAAAGTCTATCATTTATTACCTTATCAGTTTATATCAAGCCACATAGGGCCAATCCCAGATTTGGAGTTGTTAAATAACAAATAAACATGCGCACATCACGCCGAGGTCGACGGCTCGCTCCAACAGAATGTAAATTGTGCACTGTCGGGGGTCGAGCGGCACGAACCATAGATACATCAATTATTACCGAGACATCCGGCCCGTTCCATATATAAACACATATGTCCTGCTCGCGAAACATCCATGTGACGCAGGCACACATAAAATACATGCTCAAGTAGGAAATTAAGTGCTCGTCGAGGATAATACTCCAAATAAACACTTTCTCTTTTTAACACTTCAGGGAAATTACTATTAAATCTCTTTCTAAATTCCTTTAGTAGTTAAACTTGATCTAAACAGTTCAAACCATCAATGAGTTCACAGTAATCCAAGTATAACATGCTTTCGAGTCCTAGACTACCTGGACAATAGCATAATAGTAGCTACGCACGGACTCTCATCACCTCGTGCATGCGTAGCCCCCATAAATAGGAGCACATAACCATTTACTCACCTATGGGGTATATTCCCCCTCACAGAATTAGAAAGAAACTCACCTCGCTTCGAAGACTCGCAACCGTCATTCTACATTCTTACGAAGGCTTGAACCAACGCACAATGCACCAAAACTAGCCAATTAATGACAAACTAATAAGAATATACTCAAATACTTGTTGAAAATTCATATTATATGAATTCCCAACTTTGCTTATTGAAATGACCAAAATTCCCTCGGGCCCATGTGCCCGAAATCCAATATTTCTAGAAGATAAAGGTTACCCATGTCCTTAGAAAGTCAAATATATAATTTTCTCAGAATTCCATGCTAAAAATCGTGGCTAAAATTCAAGATTATAATTTTCTAGGTTTTCAACCAAAACCTCAATATTTACTCTAATTTCCATGATTAATTTCATGTATAAACTTGTATTTAACACAAAATTGGTAGAAATCGCTTACCCCACGCTTGATGATGAAAAGGACGTTCCAAGGTTGCTCCAAAAATCGTGATAATAGGTGAATTATACTATATTCATGCCCTAAATAATCACCTTCTCAAGTTGTTTTGATAATATATATGATGACAAAATGCTCTTATTACTGTTTTCATGAATTATAGGTACAAAATGGTTAAGGAAGGCTAAGGAGCAATTTTAGAGTCAAAAGTAGAAGAAAAAAGCCATATATGCAAAATTCCATTGAAGCCACACCTGCACAGCCCTGAAGATTCAGAGAACCTGTTTTGCAGCGGTTCTACCGCGACCGCGGCAGAAGCGCGGTGGATGTATGATGCTGAAGTTTGAAGATTTAGAGGGGTATTTTGGCTGCGGTTATACCGCGATTACGGCAGAACTGTGGCAGAACCGCGGCGGAAGGCATAAACTTAAAGGGCCAAAGTGTAAAAATGGGATTTTTAAGATTTAATCCCTATATAAGACCTTAGGATTCGCCCAAAGGAGGCAAGCATTGTATTTTAGAGTACTTTTGCAAGGAAATCTAGTGTGAGAGATTTCTCCAAACATCTTTATTCTTTTCTTTTGAATTTTAATTATAAATTCTATTCTAGCTTTTGTCTCTACAGTTATGAGTAGCTAAATTCTTATCTAATGTTTTGATGGAACCTATTGGTTGATGAATTTTTTATTTATGTGAATACAAATTGTTAGTTAATCTCTATTTGTTAAACTTTGTGCTTGTTGTAGTTAATTGACAGGATCCTCAATTAGCTGTGCCTATTTAGTATGCATAACTTGGAAGAGAGTACATATTTAGGCTATTGTTGAATAATACCACTCCTAAAGTATAAGAGGAATCTATAATTGTGGGTTTAAAGGCGGGATTAGGGATAACGAAGCCTTGGGTGTAATCTAAAGTGAATAGTGCTAAATAAAGTAAGCTAGTGTATCTCAGGAGAGTGTATTTAGTATATTACTATGATTACTCGGGAGAGATGTACGGTATAGGATTAGTGTTCATGATTGATAGAGAGATATTGATAACTTTGTATTAGCATAAAAAGAAGAGATTCCATCAATAGGGAAAATCATTACCTTATTCTTTCTCATTATTGTCTACAACATATTTAGTTATTGTATAGTTATTTAGTTCATTACAAAAGTAGTTGATAAGAAGCAATCAAAGGATGTTTGAATATTTGGGAAGTTGATTATGAAGATTATTGGTTTTGAAGATAGTAGTTGATAGGTTAACTCTCTGAGGATTCGATCCCATGTATAATACTTGGGTTATACTTGCTGCGACCGCATTGTCCTTTTATAAGGCATAGTTGAGAGTGATCAAATTTCGACGACATTGCTTGTAACGGAATTATCAATTGCCATTAACAGAAATAGAAGATTCTTATTGTAGTCAGCTTTCTCTCTACCCAACGTTTGATTGAAAATTTTGACGGTTGTTGACTTGGTTGCTCAGGTGCATGCCTAGAAAATCTACAAGGGCTGGAGAATTACTTGAAGGACTCTCAAACCCAGAGCAATATTTCGGGCATTGAACCGTGCAAACAAAATAATTCAACAATCCCAACAGACACTAAAGTTCGAAATTGACATGGGAGACATGAATATTCCCAATGGAAACGGTATGAATCAGCAAGCTGGGTTAAATTCTAGGGAAGAGGCACTTCCTGTGCTTCAGGGTGCACTCTATGATTGGGCACGACCAACTGCTGACAATTTGGGTAATACCATTGTTGTGCCTGCAATACAAGCTGAATCATTCCAGATCACATATAATATGCTACACTTGTTGCAAAACAAGGGACTTTTTTCTAGGACATAAGTAGAAGACCCTCAGCAGCATCTGAAAAATTTTCTATCTATATGCAAAATGCAAAGGCAACCCAATGTGACTCCAAAAACAATCAGGCTATTATTATTTTCTTTCTCGGTGAGAGAAGCTGCACATGTATGGCTTAACTCACTCCCTATCAACTATATAGAAACTTGGGATAAGTTATTCAAACAATTCCACAACAAGTTTCACCCGCCCAACAAAATAGCTCAACAAATTCATGAGATCGTGAGCTTCAAGCAAAAACCAATGTAGACTTTACATGAGACACGGGGTAGGTCAAAGGAAATGTTGGTCATGTGTCCTTACCACGGTGTTCCAGAACAGATGTTGGGACAAAGGTTTTACATGGGGCTCTCGGATAGCATGAAGAACATAGTTGATGCCTCAGCAGGTGGGGCTTTTCTGAGCAAGACCCGGAGAGAAGGCCAGAATTTGCTAGACAAGATGGCTCAGAACTCAGGGTGAACAACTAGGAATGCACCTATCACTCCGGTAGTACACTAGTGCCTCTGGACCATTCCAACACTATGGCAGAAAATATGGCTACTCTCTTGACACAGATGAGCATCCTCACCAAAAAGGTGGAGGAATCAGGAGTTAAGAAACAGCATATTATAGACACTACCAATGGGGGATTATGCACATCTTGCATTAGCCAACCAATTGGTAATCCATGGACTGCAGGACATGAACACCATCATCAGCATGAAGACATGAATTACGTGGATAACTATGGCGGTCAGCAACAAGTAAATCAGAATTGCGGCCAACAGGCTCCACAACAGTACATGCCACCTCAACCATAATACAATGTAGGAAATATGGGAGGTTTGAGACCACCCAAAAATATGATACCATATCCTAGACTGCATGCTTTCAACAATCAGCAGCAAGGGTATCACCCACCTCAACAACAGCATGGGGGTAGACAAGAAGATGGGTTCGCAAGACTGGAAGCTATGATGCAGCAGGTTATTGGGTCCAACGCAAAGATTAATGAAAGAGTTGATGCACATGATGCAACCATTAAAAACATTAAAGTGCAAGTGGGCTAGATTGCTATGACATTGAACAATCGTCCCTAAGGGACATTACCTGCAGATACACAAACCAACCCAAAAGATCATGTCCCAAAGCAGCTGATGGCGGCAAGTCTTAGAAATGACAGAGATTGGGATGCTGAACAAGAGAGAGCTAGAGGTAATTTGCAGACTGAGACACTTATCCCAGTACCCATTGTACTAGATGAGTTTACAGGATTGACAGAAGTTACAGTCCAGCCATCACCTGAAAATAATAATGTGCAGCAGCAAACTGAGAATGTAGCTGAGCCGGTGGAAGAGCCAATCATCGAAGAAGTAGTTGAGAAAGAAAAGTCCCAAGTGTTTAGGAAGAAGAGACCTCCTTCTCCATTCCCACAATGGTTGGCCAAACCAAAAGAAAGAGCAATATAAGATGTTCTTTGAAATGCTCAAGCAAATCCAGGTAAATATTTCTTTGATTGAGCTTTGAAAGAGATGCTCGGGTATGCTAAAATGATGAAAGCTTTGATGTCTTAGAAGTTCGACTGTCAAGACATGGCCATAATGGCACTTACTCAAACTTGCAGTGCAGTGGCATCCAGACCCATAGCAGAAAAGTTATCTGATCCAGGTAGCTTTACTATTCCTTGCACTATATGGAACTTCAGCTTTACTAAGGCAATTTGTGATTTGGGGGATAATATCAATCTTATGTCCTTGGTGATTTATAAGAGGCTGGGCATTGGGAGAGCTAGACCCACTTCGATGTTGCTACAGCTAGCTGACAGGACCGTGAAATATCCATTTTTGGAGCTTAGATGATGTGCTCATTCAGGTGTGGAAGTTTGTGTTCCCCGCTGATTTTGTGATCTTAGACTACAAAGTGGATGAGTAGATTCCTATAATTTTAGTAAGACCATTCTTGTCCATTGGGAGAGCGTTGATTGATTGTGAAACTGGGGAGCTCAAGATGAGGCTAAATGATGAAGAAATCATATTTAATGTGCAGAAATCTATGAGGTGCCCGAGTGAGGTCGCAAATTTCTCCCTTATCGATGTAGTAGATGCTATAGTTGAGACAAACGATGAGGTGTTGACGGCTGAGGATCCCCTAGCAGCATGTTTAATGAACTTAGATGAAGTAAATGGGGAAAATTTAGCGGAATGGATGTTAGAACTGAAAGGTAGAGTGTCTTGGGATAAATATTTTGAGTTTGAACCACTATATCTAGAAAAGAGAGAGACCGCTCCAGCAAAACCATCCATTGAAGAACCACCTAAGCTAGAACTCAAGCCATTACTAACCCACCTCAAGTATGAATTTCTGGGTCCCAACTCCACTTTACCTATTATTATCTCATCCAGTTTATTAGATGCGCAGGCTTACATCTTATACAGGTACTCAAGGGGTGCAAGACTACCATTGGATGAACCATGACAAACATTAAGGGGATCAGCTCTGCATATTGCATGCATAAGATTCTGCTAGAAGAAGGGCACAAACATTCTTAGGAACATTAGAGGAGGCTAAATCCAAACATGAAGGGAGTGGTAAAGAAGGAGGTAATAAAGTTGTTGGATGCGGGAATTATTTTCTCAATTTTTGACAGTAGTTGGGTTAGCCAAGTTCAGTGTGTACCTAAAAAGGGTCGCATAACGGTGGTGAAAAATGACAATAATGAGCTCATCTCAACAAGAATCGTCACAAGCTGGAGGATTTGCATGGACTACAGGAAGTTCAATCTTTCCACCCGTAAAGACCGCTTCTCACTTCCGTTTATTGATCAAATGCTTGATAGGTTGGCAGGGAAGTCACACTTTTGTTTCTTAGATGGGTACTAGGGGTATAATTAGATCTCCATTGTCCCCGAGGATAGAGAAAAGACCTCCTTCACATGCCCATACGACATTTATGCCTTTAGGAGGATGCCATTTGGCCTATGCAATGCACATGCCACATTCCAACAGTGAATTATGGCCATATTTAACGACATGTTGGAGGATATTATGGAGGTGGTCATGGATAACTTCTCGGTGGTAGGGAATTCATTTGAGGAATGCCTAATAAATCTGACGTGTGTGCTGAAACGGTGCATCAAGACTAACTTGGTTCTGAATTAGGAGAAGTGCCATTTCATGGTACAAGAAGGAATAGTCTTGGGGCACCGGTGTCAAGCAATGGAATAGAGGTGGATGGAGCAAAGGTTGATGTAATAGAAAAGCTGCCTCCACCAACTTCAGTCAAAGCCATTAGAAGCTTTCTTAGATATGTCGGTTTCTATCGGAGGTTCATTAAAGACTTCTCAAAAATCGCCAACCCCTTATGTAAGTTATTAGAAAAAGATCACTCTTTTGTATTTTCTGATGATTGTAGGAAAGTGGTTGAGGAGTTGAAGAAAAGGCTTGTTGCAACACCAATCATTGTTTCCCCCAACTAGGAGCAACCATTTGAGCTAATGTGTGATGCTAATTACTATGCGGTGGGAGCAATGTTGGGCCAGTGGAAGGACAAATTGATGCATCCAATCTACTATGCTAGTAGAATACTGAGCTGAGCCCAGCTAAATTACACAGTGACGGAGAAGGAGATGATTGTTGTAGTTTATTCTTTTGACAAGTTCCGGTCCTATCTGATAGGATCCAAGGTAATCATATACACTAACCATGCAGAACCTAGATATCTAATAGAAAACAAAGAGTCTAAGCCACGCTTCATTCTTTGGGTGTTGCTAATGCAAGAGTTCGATCTTGAAATTCGTGACCACAAGGGCACTAAAAATCAGGTCGCTGAAGATTTATCACAACTTGAAGGTGCTGAAAATGTTATAGAAAATGAAGAATTTTTGGAAAACTTTCCATAAAAGTAGCTGCTCGTTACCACTCTTCTTGAAGCGCCATGGTATGCAGATTATGCTAACTACCTGGCTAGTGGTATTGTTCCTCACGATTGTCATCGGTCCAAAGGAAAATATTCTTTCATGAAAGCCAATTGTACTATTGGGATGAGCCCTATTTGTTTAGAATTTGCTTTGATAACATGATCCGGAGATGTGTCCCCGAGATCGAACAATCTTCTATCTTGTAGGATTGTCATGCTTCAGCATATGGTGGTCATTTTGGAGGAATCAGGACAGCAGGTAAGGTGTTTGAGGCCGGATTTTTCTAGCCAATGGTGTTTAAAGATGCTCATGTATGGGTCAAGGGGTGTAATGAATTTCAATGCACCAAGAATATCTCCCAGCATCACGAAATGCCTATGAACCGAATCCTAGAGGTAGAAGTATTTGATGTCTGGGGGAAAGATTTCATGTGTCCCTTCGTCAGCTCCTACGGTAATAAGTACATTCTTGTTGCTGTAGATTATGTGTCTAAATGGGTGAAAGTTGTAGCATTACCCACCAATGATGCTAAGGTGGTGATTGGGTTTCTCAAGAAAAACATATTCACTCGCTTTGGGACACCACGTGCAATTATAAGCGACACGGGCACCCACTTTTGTATTAGGGCCTTTGAGAAGTTGTTGGTGAAATATGATGTGCTCCATAAGGTGGCTACTCCATACCACCCGCAGACTAGTAGACAGGTTGAAGTGTCCAACAAAGAAATTAATAGCGTATTAACAAAAACAGTGAACGCTACAAGGACTGACTGGTCAAGGAAGCTTGATGATGCACTATGGGTTTACAAGACATCTTTCAAAACACCAATTGGCATGTCACCATATAAGTTGGTGTTTGGAAAGGCTTGTCACTTACTAGTTAAACTGAAACATAAAGTGCGGTGGGCACTGAAACAACTGAATCTCAACTTGGAAGTTGCGGGCACAACAAGATTTAATGAATTACATGAATTGGAGGAGTTCTGATATTTGGATTTTGAAAGTACAAGGTTATATAAGGAGAGAATGAAGTGTTTGCACGACCAAAACATCATTGAGCGAAGTTTCAAGTTCGGGGACAACGTATTACTTTATAACTCAAGATTACGATTATTCCCGGGTAAGCTAAAGTCAAGGTGGTCTGGACCATTTCGTGTGGTTGAAGTACTTCCATCCGGAGCTGTAAATGTTGCTACGGAAGATGGGTCTCGCACATTTAGAGTCAATGGTCAGCGGTTAAAATTGTACGTGGGTACGGACAAACCCAAGGAGAAGTCTTAGCTATATTTAAATGATCCACAAAGGTCGAGCGAACCTTAAATAAGCTAAGATGAGTCGTGTCATGACGTTAAATAAGGCGCTATGTGTGAGGCAACCCATAAATTGTTGTAAGTGTAACATTGTAGTTTAGTTAATCTTTAAAAAAAAAATGGGCGTTAGAATCAGAGAATAATGTCTACCGCGGTTCCACCGCGACCGCGGTGAAATCGTGGTCAAACACACTCTCTGAAGTCAGTCCACCGCGGTCAAACCGTGGTGGATGACCCTCCCTGAACCTCACTACTCGTGGTTCTACCGCGACTGCGGCAGAATCGTGGCAGATCGCGACAGGGACCTAGTAAGTCGGTTAAATTGTTTTTTAATTATTTTTCTTGCCCCCTATAACCTAACCTAAAATAACCCCCCCCCCCCATTCTCTCTAATAACAACAGTCGCCCCTCCTCCTTATTTCCTCCTCCTTCTATCTAAAAACACATTCTCTCTTCTTCCTCTTCTTCCTCTTTCACCACCATCTCACTACCCTCCATTAAAGCACCTTGCAACCTTCATCTTCTTCACATCAGTAAGTATTTCTTCTCTTCTCTCTATTTCTTTCTAGTTTTATGTAGTGTATTTTAGTTTAGTTGTAGTTCTAAACTAAACCCTAGTTAGTCTTAGAGTAAAATTTGTATTTTTACTTTATTTGGAAGTTGCCATTGTTGTATATATTGTTCTTGAAGTTATTGGTGCTACAATTAGTTGGGTCTCCATGATTGTTTAATTGTTATATTGTTTTGATGGCTTGGAGGCCCAAAGATATGTTTATGTGGTATAATGGGATAATTGTGCCATGTGTGGCATTACGTTGTATATGTGTGGGGTATTATATGCCCAACTTAGGTTAGAATTTTTTTACTTGTGGAGGTTATGTTAATTGTGTGGTGGTGTATTGTAATGGATGGGTGATGTTTATACGGTGGCTATGTAAAGTATGATTAACATTGAAAGATGTAAGTGTGGGGTGAACTATGCCAGAAGTGGTGGAAAAGTAGAAAATAATTGTGGGAGTTTAAGTGGACATGGTATGATTGCATTGGGGGAATGTATTTGTGGTCATCAGGTGGTAAAGTCTGAGTTACCCATCCGAGTGGCTATTGTTATGGACATATTTTGATATAGTTTACTTCTTATTTGCAGGACTATGGCTCCCAAAAGGTCAAGACAAGAAGCTGGGCCCTCTAGGCAACCAACTTATGAAGAATCCCGATTTTTCTCAGAACTGGCTGAGGATGATTTTGATGCAAAGGCCACACAGAGTTTTCTGCAAGAAATTCCATATCTGATGGCTCTTCGTGCTGAAAAAGAGGACATGTATGAGGAGATAAGGCACCAGGAGTTGGAATTCTTGTTCCAGGACCCAACCTCTTTCAATAAAATGTTGGTACGTGAGTTTTATGCCAATTCCAACTTTCACATGTGCAGGGAGGTGTTTGTTCGTGGAAAGTGGGTCAATGCCAAGGTTCCCACGATTCGGAAGGTGTTGAGGTTTCCACCATATAGTAGTGACGTGAACTATTATCATGATAGACTCAATGTCACGTGGGAGATTATTATTGAGGCATTGTGCGCAGGTGGGCATCCTCTATGGATAAGGGACCAAATAAACCTCCACTCCACCTCCTTCACGCACTTGGCTAAATGTTGGCTCACAATTATTTGCAATAGGTTCCTCCATTAAAGTAACACCACGGATGTCAATTTCAACAGGTATTAGCTTGGTGTTTTGTCACTCAAAAGGAGTTTGATGCCGCCCGGATAATTGGTGATGATATGATACTTCGGGGCCCTCAGAAGACAAAGGGATTCTATTTCCCTTCCTTAGTTACCACATTCTGCTTGATGATTCATACACCCACCTTACCAACTGATGAAGAATTGCAACAAAAAGCTCCATTCAGGGCCTTAAGTATTAGGGTAGGGATGAGGTATCACTGGAACAGATATTGATGATGAAGATGATGACCTTGTCCCAGTTGCCCCATCTAGGAGGTCCACAGACAGTGCTAGTCTGTCTAGGCGCACACACTCTGGGGCCAGTCTTTCTCGATCGCAGTCCACGAGACCTATGTAAAGGTCTTTGGAAGAAGAAGTGTCGGATCACTGCTCTTCAGTGGATAGCTTGCACACACACATGGATGCAATGTCCTAGCGGCAGTCTAGGTTTGAGAACTGATTTATGGCTTGGTTTTGAGCATTGGTGCCATTTCGAGCCCGACACTGTCTCCAACTCTGATGAGTCTCAAGGAAGTCTTCTTACCCCTCTATTCTTTATTCTGTTTATATGACATGGGGACATGCCATAATATTAAGTGTGGGGTGGGAGACTTACTTTACCTGTATGTTGTATTTCGTATAATTGTGTATACTGTAACATGGTCTATATATATTAGAGTAAGTTTATTTTAGTATTAGCTGACTTGGCCCAACGAAGGACACTTGTCAACGTGTTTCTTGAGGGTCAAAGTCGGAATTAAAAAAAAATGAAAAATTATAAAATCCAAAAACAAACGTAGAGGACTCTTCCTGATGACGGACTACTTGGACAATACTCTTGAGGGAAGTAGTCCATGTAGGTTTTTGTTTTTACTTTGTTTGTTTTCTTATTAGGTAGCGTATTATCTCCCCCTTGGTTTTTCTTTTCACCATGGTTCTTTTCCAAGGGTTTCTCTTGAACCGAGTTAGGTAGATTTTTCTTTTTCTAGTTTTAGGTTTAGATGGGTGAAGGTCAATATGCAACCCCAAATATGCACACTTGCAAATAGCTAAAAAGGGACTTGAGAGTGTGATATCTAGGCTTGATTGTAGACTCTAAGATATACCTTAATTTTGCACGATTTGGCTTGCTTGAACACTTGTATGATTTTGTTGATGAACTAATTCAGAATGAGTTACATGCTAAGTGTGTATGAGGTTTTTACTTGCATTATGTGTTTACATATGATACCTAGAACTTGTCCTGTATGTTTGCAAAGCGAAATAGAAGTTGTTTAGTATTAGAGATGATAGATGCATTTCTTTGTGCAACCCCATAACAAAAATTGTGAATCCACATGTACATAATATCATAGTTAACTCATTTGAGCCTTAAGCATGTTCTTTGATAAGCCTATAATGTCCTCAATATCTATGTTGAATAAACTAAATGTTGAACCTTACCTCCTAGAAGCACTTGATTTGTCAAAGAATATGCAAAAGTAAAAGTGTAGGGTTAGGGAGTTAGTGAAAAAGGGGAATCAAGAATGAATGGTTTAATTGGTGAACTGGCATTTGTATAGTAAATGTCCTAAAAAAAGAAGAAAAAAAAGAAGCCAGTTGCACCTAAAAGAAAAGTGGGGATTACAAGTAAATAAAAATATGGAATAATGGTTGGGTTGAGCATAAAGGTGAAACAAAAAGGAAGTTTTGTATTAAAAGGTGCTTAGCGAGGTTAGACACTATATCCAAAAATATCCTACTTGTCTCGTAGCCTACATTATAACCTTTAAAGGCCTCTTGATCTTTGACTGAACGGCTCGATTAGTAGAGTATTACACTATGGGCAAGCTTATGATGTGTCTGTGTGGCATGTGAATGTTATTTGCTGAGAGTGAGTGAATTCTTTTTATATATAGTTCCTTGTTGTTAAATTTTATATGTGTGAAACTTCTCTCAGATTTTGTATTGTGAGGTCATGTGACTCGGGATGAAGAAGTAAGTCTTTAAGCCTGTTAGAGTAATTAGAGTGAGCAATAATGTGTCTTGGCATGAGAGTCTGCAGTTGAGTAAGGATTGTGCACTGCTTAGGTTAATCATTAATAATAGCTAGTGTGATATATTTTTGGGTAATACATTGAAAAGTTAGGCCTAGAAGTGTGATTAAATTTCCTCGAGAACAAGAAAAGGTTTAAGTGTGGGGTGTTGATAATAGGTGAATTTTTCTATATTCATGTCCTAAATAATCATCTTCTCAAGTTCTTTGGTAATATATATGATGATAAAATACTCTTATTAGTGTTTTCATGAATTGTGGGTTCAAAATGGTTAATGAAGGCTTAGGAGCAATTTCGGAGTCAAAAGTAGAAGAAAAAGGCCATATATGCAAAATTCCATTGAAGCCACGCCTACACAACCCTGAAGATTCACAGAACATGTTTGGCCGCGGCAGAACCGCGGTGGATATATACTGCTGATGTTTGAAGATTCAGAGGGCTATTTTGGCCGTGGTTATACCGCGACCACGGCAGAACCGTAGTGGAAGGCGTAAACTTAAAGGGCCAAAGTGTAAAGATAGGATTTTTAAGACCTAAATCCTATATAAGACCTTAGGATTCGCCCAAATGAGGAAAGCATTGTATTTTAGAGTACTTTTGCAAGGAAAACTAGTGTGAGAGATTTCTCCAAACATCTTTATTCTTTTCTTTTGAATTTTCATTATGAATTCTATTCTAGCTTTTGTTCTTTAATTATGAGTAGCTAAATTCTTTATCTAAGTTTTTGATGGAACCTATTGATTGATGAACTTCTGGGTTATGTGAATACAAATTGTTAGCTAAATTTCTATTTGTTCAACTTCGTTCTTGTTGTAGTTAATTGATAGGATCCTCAATTAGTTGTACCTATTTAATGTGCATAACTTTGGAAAGAATGCATATTTAGGTTATTTTTAAACAACACCACTCCTAGATTATTAGAAAAATCTATAATTGTGGGTTTAAAGGAAGGATTAGGAATAATGAAGCCTTGGATGTAATCTAAAGTGAATAGTGATAATTAAAGCAAGCTTGTGTAACTCGGAAGAGTGTAATGGTAGATTACTGTGATTACTCGGGAGAGATTTACGGTAGGATTAGTGTTCATGATTGATAGAGAGATATTGATAAATTTGTATGAGCATAAACAGAAGGGATTCCATCAATAAGGGAAATCATTACCTTAGTCTTTCTCATTATTGTTTACAACATATTTAGTTATTTTACAGTTATTTAGTTCTTTGCAAAAGTAGTTGTTAAGAAGCACTCAAAGGGATATTTGAATATTTGGGAAGCTGATTCTGAAGATTATTGGTTTTGAAGATAGTAGTTGACAGGTTAGCTCTTTGAGGATTCGACCCCGTGTGTAATACTTGGGTTATATTTAATACGACTGCATTGTCCTTTTATAAGGAATAGTTGGGAGTGAGCAAATCGCTCCCACAGAAGAAAAATGAAATGAAATAAACTCAACCCGCGCTTTAAAATGACCACTGCCTCTAGGAATTTTCGCTTCTGTGATACATTTCCCGCTTCCGGGTCCCGCTTCCGCAGTCCCGCTTCTGCGACCCATTTTCCGCTTTTGCGATTTAAAACGACCCAGACTTTTCCGCTTCTACAGTCATCCTTACCGCTTCTGCGGTTCTGCATCAACGGATCAAGTGTCGCTTCTGGTCCTTCCTGCCCATCGACCTCATCCGCTTCTGCCGTTTTCTCTTCGCTTCTGCGAGGCCACTTCTGCTGTCCCATTTCTGCAAATGCGGAAATATCTGATACTAGCAAACTCAGCCCTTCCAAAAATCCAATTTTTGATCTGTTAACCACCCAGAGTCCACCATAGGCCCCCGAGCCCCAACCAAACATACCAAACAATCTCAAAACATGTTACGGACTTGCTCAAGGCTTCAAATCATATTGAACAATGCTAAATTTCTGAATAACACCTCAATTCAAGCTTTACGTACTTTGAAATTTCCAACTTCTATTTCCGATGTCTAAACCCATCAAAACACGTCCGATTGACCTCAAATTTTTCACGCAAATCATATTTGATATTACGAACCAACTCCAACTTCCGGAATTTTATTCGGACCCCGATATCAAAAGGTCAACCCCCCAGTCAAACTCTCAAAATGTTCAACTTTTTATCTTTAGCCAAATGGCTTCAAAATAGTCTATGGACCTCCGAATTCACTTCCGATCGTGGCCTAACTCCAGAATCACTATACGGAGCTATTCACTATCTTGAAATTCCAAACAAACATTGATAACACCAAAATGTAATTCAAACCAAACTTAGAAAATTTCTTCAAAAATACTAACTTCCACAATAGGCGCCAAAATGCTGCAGGGTTATCCAAAATCCAATCTGGGCATACGCCCACATCCAGAATCATCATATGAACCTACTGGAACTTTCAGATCCCAATTCCGAGTTTGTTTACTCAAAATTCTGATCCTAGCTTATTCTTTCAACTTTAAGCTTCTGAAATAAGAATTATCTTCCCAAATCAGCTCTGGACTTATCGAAATTCAATTACGACCATGCATACACATTATAGTACCTTAAATGGAGTTGTTCATGGCCTTAAACTACTGAATGGAGCACCATTACTCAAAATGACTAGTCGGGTCGTTACATATAGTGCTTGGGCTGTAGGAGCCCCTCCGGAGTCTGTACCCCCACAATGAGCACGGATACACATATGGATTGGGCTGCATGTGGCAGTGAGCTATGGATTGGGCTGCATGTCGCAGCGATATGCAGATCAAGCCGCACGCCGCAGCGATTATTATGTGATATTATTTCTAAAAGTGACCTGAGAATAAGAGCCCGATGGGCCGAGAGTGTTGATGAGAGTAAGCCCGAGGGGCTGGTACAGTTTGAGATATTACCCGAGAGGCAAGCTTTATGTGCTCATTTTGCATACTTCTTGCCTTTTTCCTATTATACTATGGTATTTGTGCTCGAGGGGCAGATTTTATGTGCTAGTCAGCAGTAACTATTTGGAAATAGTTTTTGAAATCAATGAAAAGACCATTTTCAAAAGATATTTGAACTGTGCCGAAACATTTCTAAAGATTTTATTGATTTCACTATTTTCCTCAGAAATTGTACCCGATTTCTATATAGCATATTGGTTGCTTTATGTGATTTCTTGCTGCTAAGTTATTATTTACTCTTACTACTCATTGTGTTGGAGTACTCATTTTAATCCCTACACCTTGCGTGCAGTTGCAGGTATTTATGCACCAGGTAGCGGGTTTGAGCTAGTTATAGGTGTTGCTATTGTAGTTGAGCAAGGTGATTGCCAGCGTTCGCGGCACCGGATCACTTCCTTTGGTTTTAAACTTCATTCTATATATTGATGGCCATGTACTGGTATTTAGACTTTTCTAGATGCTCGTGACTTGTGACACCCCAGTCGGGCTATGTTGGGTTGTAAATATTGTTAACTAATATCATTTAGGCATATTTTGATATTCATTGTGTTTAATTATTTTGAAGAGGTTAATTGGGTTAGTTGGCTGGCCTTGTCTTCACTAGTGGCGCCATCACGACCAATAAGGGTTTCGAGTGATGGCACATACGGATGGGCATTCAGAGCGTACTATCCACATATTAGAGGATATGCTACACGCTTGCATTTTTTATTTTGAAGCGTCATGGGATCTATTTTTGCCTCTTACAAAGTTTGATTATAACAACAGCTATCAGTCGACTATTCAGATGGCTCAATATGAGGATTTGTATGATAGGCAGTGTAGATCTCTAGTTGGTTGGTTTGAGCCCGGTGAGGCTAGGCTATTGGGGACATAATTGTTTAAGGTTGCATTAGATAAGGTGAAGGTGATTCAGGAGAGGCTCTATCGAGGCAAAACGACCGGTCGGGTCGTTACAGTTTGAGATGCGTCCGACATCGTTAGCGAGAAGGTTATGTTGAAGGTTTCGCTCATGAAGGGTGTTATGGGATTTGGGAAGAAATGGAAGTTTAGTTCGCGGTTCATTGGACCTTCTAAGGTACTTCACAGAATTGGGGGGTGGCTTATGAGCTTGCTTTGCCACCCAGCTTGTCGATTGTGCATCCGGTATTTTATGTCTCTATGCTCCAGAAGTATAATGGGGATTTGTCTTATGTTCTGGATTTCAGTACGGTTCAGTTAGAGGGTAATTTGACTTATGATGTAGAGCTAGCAGCTATTTTAGAGCGTCAAATTTGGAAGTTGAGATCAAAGGATATAGCTTCAGTGAAGGTGCAGTGGAGAGGTCGGCCCGTGGAGGAGGCTACTTGGGAGACCAAGCTGAAGATTTGGAGCCGATATACTCACCTGTTTGATGCTTCAGATATGTTTTTTGACTCGTTCAAGAATGAACATTTGCTTAGGTTTGTAGGTAATAAAACATACTATTCCTCTATGAGGGAAAGGACTTAAAGGCTATGTGAAGTCAAAGAGAAGTTAAGAAAAGTCTTGTTTATTAACATTTAATATTAATAAAAGTACTTATTTTTCATTTTTTTAATTCGCATTTGATATAAATTGAAAATTATTAGGGAGGCTCTGACGATCCAGCCAGTCGTCTTATGAGTTACTACTCTGTATCCCCCATTTCTAATTTTTTGTGCTTTGCTATCGGTATTTTGTAGTATCGGGTTTGTCGGTTTGAGTCCGAAAATATTTTGGTGAAGTTTGAGACACTTAGTCTCTTTCAAGGAAGTTTAAGTTGGAAAAGTCAATTGGATGTTGACTTATGTGTTAGAGTGCTCAGATGTGAGTTCTGATGGTTCAGTTTGTTTCGGGAGGTGATTTATGACTTAGGAGTGTGATCGGAATAGGTTTTGGAGTTTTGGAGTAAGTTAAGGCTTGAATTGGCAAAGCTGATATTTTGTCAATTTTCGGTTGATAGGAAAGATTTTGATATAGGGGTCCGAATGGAATACCGAGAGTCGTAGTAGCTTTGTTATGTCATTTGGGATCTGTGTGCAAAATTCAGGTCATTCGGACGTGATTTGATTAGGTTTTTATCAAAAGCAAAATTCGGAAGACTTTTAGAAACTTAGGCTTGAATCCGATGTGCTTTGATAATGTGATGTTGTTTGAAGTATTTTGATGATTGGAAAGTGTTTGAATAAGATACTAGGATATGTTGGTGCCTTTGGTTAAGGTCCCGAGGGCCTCGTGTGACTTTTAGATGATCAATCAGACAATTTCATGCATTGAAAAATTGTAGAAGTTGTAGGTTCAGCTCTTGAAAGTTTCTAGCCTTAACGTTCGCGAGTGGATTCTTGCGTTTGCACTAAACTACCCTTTTATATTTTAACACACCCCTCAAGCTAGGTGGTGTGAAAATGTTTAAAATACTTAGCTTGGAGTTCTGATATTCATGTTGAACTTTACTCAGCCCTTTTGTGAGTATGTCATCTGGTTGATCCTTTGTTGCAATGTACTTGATGATTACAAGTCCTTGTTGAGCCTTCTCTCTTATGAAGTGACAGTCTATTTCTATGCGTTTTGTCCTCTCATGATATACAAGATTGGTAGCTATTTGAATAGCTGCTTTGATGTCACAGTATGTCTCAATTGATAATTTGATATCTGCATCCACCTCCTTTAATAATCCACTGAGCCAAATCAGCTCTGTCACATTTGTTGCTAGGCTTCTATATTCAGCTTTAGCAGAACTCCTAGACAATGTAGTTTATTTCTTAGATTTTCTTGAAATTAAGGAATCTCCAAGTTTAATAAGAAATCATGTTACAGCTCTTCTTATAAAAGGGTAAGAAGCCCAATCTGCATCACAATATGCAGTAATAGTGTTGCTAGGTTTGTGGATAGAAGTAGTCCTTGACCTGGCTGATTTTTTATGTATCTTACAATTCTCAAGGCTGCATCCATGTGGGATTGTTTCGGCTATTTAAGAAATTGACTTAATATTTGAACACCAAACGATATGTCTGGCCTTGTTACTGTTAGGTATGATAGTTTTCCAGTAAGCCTTTGATAGGCTTGCTGATCAGTGAGGGGATCTTCTTCAGATTTGATATGTTTTCAAACTTGATCATCATATGTTTTTTATGTGAGCTTTATGTTAATATCCATAGGAGTTACATCAGGCTTTGCGGTTGATAATCCTGCTTCAGATATATGTTCTACAGCATATTTTCTTTGATGCATTATAATTCCATCCTTTGACCATGCAAATTCAATGCCCAAACAATAAATTAACTCCCAAATCTTTCATCGTGAACGCTTTATGCAGAGACTGTTTATTTTCTTCAATTAACTTTATGTTGTCTAATGTGATTAACATATCATCAACATAGACTAGTACCGTTACACTTCTCTCATTTGTCCTTTTTATAAATAGAGAATGATCAAAGTGACTTTGTTCGAACTGAAATTTTAATAAGGCTTCTGATAGCTTTGCATTCCATTGCCTTGGTGCATAGGTCCGCGACTGACTCTAGTGGTCTTAGAGGTGTATATGGTGTAGTCTATATTTTAGGTGTAGGTCATATTATATAGGGATACAGATTATGATTATATTTTATGTATTTTGTCAATTAGTCCTTAGGTCTTTTTGTGTTAAGTCTTTAGGGTCTTTTTATTTATTTTTTATTTCAAAGAATAGTCTACAAGGATCTCTAGGATTAGTTTAATGGGTATTGGGTATTGATCTTAAGAAATGGGCTAGAAACTTGGGCCATTATAACTAGCTATGTTAAAAATTAGCTTAATTAACTAAAAGTATTATAAAAAATATTAATTAGACCTACCTTAGTAAAAATATTTATTAAAGAAAAAGGACTAACCATTAAAAAAACATATTTTTTTGTATTTTCAAAATATCATACTAAAAGATACAAAAATAGAAAATTATTATAAAATTAAGATAACATTCCTGGAATTATTTTTCTACATTTTTTTAATTTTATTAAAAAAGATAAAAGTATTTAGATAAACTATTAATTAGTCAAATAAGATAAAAATCTTTTTCTTAGATTTTTTTTTTTTGATAAAATAAAGCAAAAAGAGTCAAAATTAATTAAAATTACTATATTAGGCTTAAACTAATTATTTACGTGCTAAAATATGAAAATTCTCGGGGAGGGTAAAAAATCACATGTCTAGAGCTACCCTTCTTTGACTGGAAACGCGAAGAGTTTTTAGATAAAGAACGACTAGACAAGTTTTTCACCCGGCCCTTATTTAGAAAGGCCAGAAGCTAAAAGAAATAAGAATTTGATCGAGCTCTGGTATCTGAGCTGCGTATATATCCTTGGCTATAAAGGAGTCAGGCCATGTATAGTTCAGAATTAAACGAGGTGATCTCCATGATCCTGTTATTACATCAAAATCAAAAATGAAAAAGACTAACTAAGCCTATTAGCTACGAGTTACAAGATTCCTATCTATATATCTTCTGAAGCTTGATCTTGAGTCTTGGCTGGTTCTTGTTGCAGACTCCTATATGAATCTAGATGCTCGTAAGTTGTAGGTGCCGGTTCTTTCTTCAACATGTAACGACCCGGCCGATCATTTTTTGGAATTCATGCCCCAATTCCACATTAACTATTTTTTCTAGGTTCATTTCTACTATTTTGATTTACCGGGACATTCGATGTTACGTTTCGGAGTGCCTTGGGACACTTAGTCCCTAAATGAGAGCTTAAGAGTCGAAAAATAGTCTGTATTCGGCCTCCCACCCCCAAAAAACAAAAGAAAAACAAACGAGTATATATCTATATTTTAGATCTAGAAAACTTACAATTAGGTCAAGCCGCTAGTATCTCAGAAATTGAACACTTCAAAGAATTACAATTTGGGTTCTTTTCTGCAACCTAGGGTTTCAAACTCCTTCTCGTCAAGGTAAGCTCTAAACTTGCAATCAATTATTTTGTCCAAATATGTGTATAAGTTGTGGAAGGAATGACTTATTTTGTCCAAATTTGGATTGAGTTGTTGAAAGATCAATCCCTTAAAATTATGTTGGTTTTTATACCAAGTATAGTGTGCTGCCAAATTTATATATTTGTTGTTGAAGGAACGTCTAAATCACCCTGTGAGAGCATTATTCATTATGGGATTTACTGAATATCACTGAAAATTTCTTTAATCCTTGTTGCATAGATTCATTAGAGTTGGTTCTTAAACATCTATATAGAGTTATTGAAGGGTGCTTTGTAAGGATTAATTATTTTTATGGTTTGAAATTGGGCATTTTTTTATATTATTAGTTCTCTCTCTGTTTTTCAAATATTGGGTTGCATACTATAATTACATATACTCCAAACTTATAATTATATGTAGATTTTATGACATTACTGATGAATTCGCAAAAGTTGGTTCTTTATTTTCATTGAAATATTGCTCATTATAGGTCAATTATGTGTATTTGTCTTATTGAGCAGATTATGTTTTGGAATTGGGTTTGATTGTATATTATTATTGGAACAAAAGGTTTATCAAAATCTGGGCATGATTGTATTGTAAAATTTTCTTGTGAAATAAGAATTCTCTAACTTTATGTTGTAAATACATGTTTTATGATTTTATATCAGTGTTAGAGTCTATCGGGTGAGTTAGGAGTGAATTGGATTGAAAATGAGGCATATAGCCTTTTTGAAGAAACTTGAATAAGGAAAGTCAACCCGGAGTTGACTATTTAGCTAGAGGGCTCGGAATCGGATTCTGATGATTCGGTTAGTTCCAGGAGGTGATTTGTGACTTAGGGGCTATGTAAAGTATGATTAACATTGAAAGATGTAAGTGTGGGGTGAACTATGCCAGAAGTGGTGGAAAAGTAGAAAATAATTGTGGGAGTTTAAGTGGACATGGTATGATTGCATTGGGGGAATGTATTTGTGGTCATCAGGTGGTAAAGTCTGAGTTACCCATCCGAGTGGCTATTGTTATGGACATATTTTGATATAGTTTACTTCTTATTTGCAGGACTATGGCTCCCAAAAGGTCAAGACAAGAAGCTGGGCCCTCTAGGCAACCAACTTATGAAGAATCCCGATTTTTCTCAGAACTGGCTGAGGATGATTTTGATGCAAAGGCCACACAGAGTTTTCTGCAAGAAATTCCATATCTGATGGCTCTTCGTGCTGAAAAAGAGGACATGTATGAGGAGATAAGGCACCAGGAGTTGGAATTCTTGTTCCAGGACCCAACCTCTTTCAATAAAATGTTGGTACGTGAGTTTTATGCCAATTCCAACTTTCACATGTGCAGGGAGGTGTTTGTTCGTGGAAAGTGGGTCAATGCCAAGGTTCCCACGATTCGGAAGGTGTTGAGGTTTCCACCATATAGTAGTGACGTGAACTATTATCATGATAGACTCAATGTCACGTGGGAGATTATTATTGAGGCATTGTGCGCAGGTGGGCATCCTCTATGGATAAGGGACCAAATAAACCTCCACTCCACCTCCTTCACGCACTTGGCTAAATGTTGGCTCACAATTATTTGCAATAGGTTCCTCCATTAAAGTAACACCACGGATGTCAATTTCAACAGGTATTAGCTTGGTGTTTTGTCACTCAAAAGGAGTTTGATGCCGCCCGGATAATTGGTGATGATATGATACTTCGGGGCCCTCAGAAGACAAAGGGATTCTATTTCCCTTCCTTAGTTACCACATTCTGCTTGATGATTCATACACCCACCTTACCAACTGATGAAGAATTGCAACAAAAAGCTCCATTCAGGGCCTTAAGTATTAGGGTAGGGATGAGGTATCACTGGAACAGATATTGATGATGAAGATGATGACCTTGTCCCAGTTGCCCCATCTAGGAGGTCCACAGACAGTGCTAGTCTGTCTAGGCGCACACACTCTGGGGCCAGTCTCGCAATCCACGAGACCTATGCTACGGTCTTTGGAAGAAGAAGTGGCGGATCTCCGCTCTTTAGTGGATAGCTTGCACACACGCATGGATGCGATGTCCCAGCGACAGTCGAGGTCTGAGAGTCGATTTATGGCTTGGTTTAGAGCATTGGGGCGAGCATGCCACTGTCTCCAACTCTGATGAGTCTCAAGGAAGTCTTCTTACCCCTCTATTCTTTATTCTGTTTATATGACATGGGGACATGCCATAATATTAAGTGTGGGGTGGGAGACTTACTTTACCTGTATGTTGTATTTCGTATAATTGTGTATACTGTAACATGGTCTATATATATTAGAGTAAGTTTATTTTAGTATTAGCTGACTTGGCCCAACGAAGGACACTTGTCAACGTGTTTCTTGAGGGTCAAAGTCGGAATTAAAAAAAAATGAAAAATTATAAAATCCAAAAACAAACGTAGAGGACTCTTCCTGATGACGGACTACTTGGACAATACTCTTGAGGGAAGTAGTCCATGTAGGTTTTTGTTTTTACTTTGTTTGTTTTCTTATTAGGTAGCGTATTATCTCCCCCTTGGTTTTTCTTTTCACCATGGTTCTTTTCCAAGGGTTTCTCTTGAACCGAGTTAGGTAGATTTTTCTTTTTCTAGTTTTAGGTTTAGATGGGTGAAGGTCAATATGCAACCCCAAATATGCACACTTGCAAATAGCTAAAAAGGGACTTGAGAGTGTGATATCTAGGCTTGATTGTAGACTCTAAGATATACCTTAATTTTGCACGATTTGGCTTGCTTGAACACTTGTATGATTTTGTTGATGAACTAATTCAGAATGAGTTACATGCTAAGTGTGTATGAGGTTTTTACTTGCATTATGTGTTTACATATGATACCTAGAACTTGTCCTGTATGTTTGCAAAGCGAAATAGAAGTTGTTTAGTATTAGAGATGATAGATGCATTTCTTTGTGCAACCCCATAACAAAAATTGTGAATCCACATGTACATAATATCATAGTTAACTCATTTGAGCCTTAAGCATGTTCTTTGATAAGCCTATAATGTCCTCAATATCTATGTTGAATAAACTAAATGTTGAACCTTACCTCCTAGAAGCACTTGATTTGTCAAAGAATATGCAAAAGTAAAAGTGTAGGGTTAGGGAGTTAGTGAAAAAGGGGAATCAAGAATGAATGGTTTAATTGGTGAACTGGCATTTGTATAGTAAATGTCCTAAAAAAAGAAGAAAAAAAAGAAGCCAGTTGCACCTAAAAGAAAAGTGGGGATTACAAGTAAATAAAAATATGGAATAATGGTTGGGTTGAGCATAAAGGTGAAACAAAAAGGAAGTTTTGTATTAAAAGGTGCTTAGCGAGGTTAGACACTATATCCAAAAATATCCTACTTGTCTCGTAGCCTACATTATAACCTTTAAAGGCCTCTTGATCTTTGACTGAACGGCTCGATTAGTAGAGTATTACACTATGGGCAAGCTTATGATGTGTCTGTGTGGCATGTGAATGTTATTTGCTGAGAGTGAGTGAATTCTTTTTATATATAGTTCCTTGTTGTTAAATTTTATATGTGTGAAACTTCTCTCAGATTTTGTATTGTGAGGTCATGTGACTCGGGATGAAGAAGTAAGTCTTTAAGCCTGTTAGAGTAATTAGAGTGAGCAATAATGTGTCTTGGCATGAGAGTCTGCAGTTGAGTAAGGATTGTGCACTGCTTAGGTTAATCATTAATAATAGCTAGTGTGATATATTTTTGGGTAATACATTGAAAAGTTAGGCCTAGAAGTGTGATTAAATTTCCTCGAGAACAAGAAAAGGTTTAAGTGTGGGGTGTTGATAATAGGTGAATTTTTCTATATTCATGTCCTAAATAATCATCTTCTCAAGTTCTTTGGTAATATATATGATGATAAAATACTCTTATTAGTGTTTTCATGAATTGTGGGTTCAAAATGGTTAATGAAGGCTTAGGAGCAATTTCGGAGTCAAAAGTAGAAGAAAAAGGCCATATATGCAAAATTCCATTGAAGCCACGCCTACACAACCCTGAAGATTCACAGAACATGTTTGGCCGCGGCAGAACCGCGGTGGATATATACTGCTGATGTTTGAAGATTCAGAGGGCTATTTTGGCCGTGGTTATACCGCGACCACGGCAGAACCGTAGTGGAAGGCGTAAACTTAAAGGGCCAAAGTGTAAAGATAGGATTTTTAAGACCTAAATCCTATATAAGACCTTAGGATTCGCCCAAATGAGGAAAGCATTGTATTTTAGAGTACTTTTGCAAGGAAAACTAGTGTGAGAGATTTCTCCAAACATCTTTATTCTTTTCTTTTGAATTTTCATTATGAATTCTATTCTAGCTTTTGTTCCATAATTATGAGTAGCTAAATTTTTATCTAAGGTTTTGATGGAACCTATTGATTGATGAACTTCTGATTTATGTGATTGTTAGTTAATCTCTATCTGTTCAACTTAGTTCTTGTTGTAGTTAATTGACAGGATCCTCAATTAGTTGTACCTATTTAATGTGCATAACTTTGGAAAGAATGCATATTTAGGTTATTTTTAAACAACACCACTCCTAGATTATTAGAAAAATCTATAATTGTGGGTTTAAAGGAAGGATTAGGAATAATGAAGCCTTGGATGTAATCTAAAGTGAATAGTGATAATTAAAGCAAGCTTGTGTAACTCGGAAGAGTGTAATAGTAGATTACTGTGATTACTCGGGAGAGATTTACGGTAGGATTAGTGTTCCTTATTGGCAGAGAGATATTGATAAATTTGTATGAGCATAAACAGAAGGGATTCCAATCAATAGGGGAAATCATTACCTTAGTCTTTCTCATTCTTGTTTACAACATATTAGCATTGTTTTCAGTATTTAGTTCTTTGCAAAAGTAGTTATTAAGAAATACTCAAAAGGATATTTGAATATTTGGGAAGTTAATTCTGAAGATTATTGATTTTGAATATAGTAGTTGACAGGTTAGCTCTTTGAGGATTCGACCCCGTGTGTAATACTTGGGTTATATTTAATACGACTGCATTGTCCTTTTATAAGGAATAGTTGGGAGTGAGCAAATCGCTCCCACAGAAGAAAAATGAAATGAAATAAACTCAACCCGCGCTTTAAAATGACCACTGCCTCTAGGAATTTTCGCTTCTGTGATACATTTCCCGCTTCCGGGTCCCGCTTCCGCAGTCCCGCTTCTGCGACCCATTTTCCGCTTTTGCGATTTAAAACGACCCAGACTTTTCCGCTTCTACAGTCATCCTTACCGCTTCTGCGGTTCTGCATCAACGGATCAAGTGTCGCTTCTGGTCCTTCCTGCCCATCGACCTCATCCGCTTCTGCCGTTTTCTCTTCGCTTCTGCGAGGCCACTTCTGCTGTCCCATTTCTGCAAATGCGGAAATATCTGATACTAGCAAACTCAGCCCTTCCAAAAATCCAATTTTTGATCTGTTAACCACCCAGAGTCCACCATAGGCCCCCGAGCCCCAACCAAACATACCAAACAATCTCAAAACATGTTACGGACTTGCTCAAGGCTTCAAATCATATTGAACAATGCTAAATTTCTGAATAACACCTCAATTCAAGCTTTACGTACTTTGAAATTTCCAACTTCTATTTCCGATGTCTAAACCCATCAAAACACGTCCGATTGACCTCAAATTTTTCACGCAAATCATATTTGATATTACGAACCAACTCCAACTTCCGGAATTTTATTCGGACCCCGATATCAAAAGGTCAACCCCCCAGTCAAACTCTCAAAATGTTCAACTTTTTATCTTTAGCCAAATGGCTTCAAAATAGTCTATGGACCTCCGAATTCACTTCCGATCGTGGCCTAACTCCAGAATCACTATACGGAGCTATTCACTATCTTGAAATTCCAAACAAACATTGATAACACCAAAATGTAATTCAAACCAAACTTAGAAAATTTCTTCAAAAATACTAACTTCCACAATAGGCGCCAAAATGCTGCAGGGTTATCCAAAATCCAATCTGGGCATACGCCCACATCCAGAATCATCATATGAACCTACTGGAACTTTCAGATCCCAATTCCGAGTTTGTTTACTCAAAATTCTGATCCTAGCTTATTCTTTCAACTTTAAGCTTCTGAAATAAGAATTATCTTCCCAAATCAGCTCTGGACTTATCGAAATTCAATTACGACCATGCATACACATTATAGTACCTTAAATGGAGTTGTTCATGGCCTTAAACTACTGAATGGAGCACCATTACTCAAAATGACTAGTCGGGTCGTTACATATAGTGCTTGGGCTGTAGGAGCCCCTCCGGAGTCTGTACCCCCACAATGAGCACGGATACACATATGGATTGGGCTGCATGTGGCAGTGAGCTATGGATTGGGCTGCATGTCGCAGCGATATGCAGATCAAGCCGCACGCCGCAGCGATTATTATGTGATATTATTTCTAAAAGTGACCTGAGAATAAGAGCCCGATGGGCCGAGAGTGTTGATGAGAGTAAGCCCGAGGGGCTGGTACAGTTTGAGATATTACCCGAGAGGCAAGCTTTATGTGCTCATTTTGCATACTTCTTGCCTTTTTCCTATTATACTATGGTATTTGTGCTCGAGGGGCAGATTTTATGTGCTAGTCAGCAGTAACTATTTGGAAATAGTTTTTGAAATCAATGAAAAGACCATTTTCAAAAGATATTTGAACTGTGCCGAAACATTTCTAAAGATTTTATTGATTTCACTATTTTCCTCAGAAATTGTACCCGATTTCTATATAGCATATTGGTTGCTTTATGTGATTTCTTGCTGCTAAGTTATTATTTACTCTTACTACTCATTGTGTTGGAGTACTCATTTTAATCCCTACACCTTGCGTGCAGTTGCAGGTATTTATGCACCAGGTAGCGGGTTTGAGCTAGTTATAGGTGTTGCTATTGTAGTTGAGCAAGGTGATTGCCAGCGTTCGCGGCACCGGATCACTTCCTTTGGTTTTAAACTTCATTCTATATATTGATGGCCATGTACTGGTATTTAGACTTTTCTAGATGCTCGTGACTTGTGACACCCCAGTCGGGCTATGTTGGGTTGTAAATATTGTTAACTAATATCATTTAGGCATATTTTGATATTCATTGTGTTTAATTATTTTGAAGAGGTTAATTGGGTTAGTTGGCTGGCCTTGTCTTCACTAGTGGCGCCATCACGACCAATAAGGGTTTCGAGTGATGGCACATACGGATGGGCATTCAGAGCGTACTATCCACATATTAGAGGATATGCTACACGCTTGCATTTTTTATTTTGAAGCGTCATGGGATCTATTTTTGCCTCTTACAAAGTTTGATTATAACAACAGCTATCAGTCGACTATTCAGATGGCTCAATATGAGGATTTGTATGATAGGCAGTGTAGATCTCTAGTTGGTTGGTTTGAGCCCGGTGAGGCTAGGCTATTGGGGACATAATTGTTTAAGGTTGCATTAGATAAGGTGAAGGTGATTCAGGAGAGGCTCTATCGAGGCAAAACGACCGGTCGGGTCGTTACAGTTTGAGATGCGTCCGACATCGTTAGCGAGAAGGTTATGTTGAAGGTTTCGCTCATGAAGGGTGTTATGGGATTTGGGAAGAAATGGAAGTTTAGTTCGCGGTTCATTGGACCTTCTAAGGTACTTCACAGAATTGGGGGGTGGCTTATGAGCTTGCTTTGCCACCCAGCTTGTCGATTGTGCATCCGGTATTTTATGTCTCTATGCTCCAGAAGTATAATGGGGATTTGTCTTATGTTCTGGATTTCAGTACGGTTCAGTTAGAGGGTAATTTGACTTATGATGTAGAGCTAGCAGCTATTTTAGAGCGTCAAATTTGGAAGTTGAGATCAAAGGATATAGCTTCAGTGAAGGTGCAGTGGAGAGGTCGGCCCGTGGAGGAGGCTACTTGGGAGACCAAGCTGAAGATTTGGAGCCGATATACTCACCTGTTTGATGCTTCAGATATGTTTTTTGACTCGTTCAAGAATGAACATTTGCTTAGGTTTGTAGGTAATAAAACATACTATTCCTCTATGAGGGAAAGGACTTAAAGGCTATGTGAAGTCAAAGAGAAGTTAAGAAAAGTCTTGTTTATTAACATTTAATATTAATAAAAGTACTTATTTTTCATTTTTTTAATTCGCATTTGATATAAATTGAAAATTATTAGGGAGGCTCTGACGATCCAGCCAGTCGTCTTATGAGTTACTACTCTGTATCCCCCATTTCTAATTTTTTGTGCTTTGCTATCGGTATTTTGTAGTATCGGGTTTGTCGGTTTGAGTCCGAAAATATTTTGGTGAAGTTTGAGACACTTAGTCTCTTTCAAGGAAGTTTAAGTTGGAAAAGTCAATTGGATGTTGACTTATGTGTTAGAGTGCTCAGATGTGAGTTCTGATGGTTCAGTTTGTTTCGGGAGGTGATTTATGACTTAGGAGTGTGATCGGAATAGGTTTTGGAGTTTTGGAGTAAGTTAAGGCTTGAATTGGCAAAGCTGATATTTTGTCAATTTTCGGTTGATAGGAAAGATTTTGATATAGGGGTCCGAATGGAATACCGAGAGTCGTAGTAGCTTTGTTATGTCATTTGGGATCTGTGTGCAAAATTCAGGTCATTCGGACGTGATTTGATTAGGTTTTTATCAAAAGCAAAATTCGGAAGACTTTTAGAAACTTAGGCTTGAATCCGATGTGCTTTGATAATGTGATGTTGTTTGAAGTATTTTGATGATTGGAAAGTGTTTGAATAAGATACTAGGATATGTTGGTGCCTTTGGTTAAGGTCCCGAGGGCCTCGTGTGACTTTTAGATGATCAATCAGACAATTTCATGCATTGAAAAATTGTAGAAGTTGTAGGTTCAGCTCTTGAAAGTTTCTAGCCTTAACGTTCGCGAGTGGATTCTTGCGTTTGCACTAAACTACCCTTTTATATTTTAACACACCCCTCAAGCTAGGTGGTGTGAAAATGTTTAAAATACTTAGCTTGGAGTTCTGATATTCATGTTGAACTTTACTCAGCCCTTTTGTGAGTATGTCATCTGGTTGATCCTTTGTTGCAATGTACTTGATGATTACAAGTCCTTGTTGAGCCTTCTCTCTTATGAAGTGACAGTCTATTTCTATGCGTTTTGTCCTCTCATGATATACAAGATTGGTAGCTATTTGAATAGCTGCTTTGATGTCACAGTATGTCTCAATTGATAATTTGATATCTGCATCCACCTCCTTTAATAATCCACTGAGCCAAATCAGCTCTGTCACATTTGTTGCTAGGCTTCTATATTCAGCTTTAGCAGAACTCCTAGACAATGTAGTTTATTTCTTAGATTTTCTTGAAATTAAGGAATCTCCAAGTTTAATAAGAAATCATGTTACAGCTCTTCTTATAAAAGGGTAAGAAGCCCAATCTGCATCACAATATGCAGTAATAGTGTTGCTAGGTTTGTGGATAGAAGTAGTCCTTGACCTGGCTGATTTTTTATGTATCTTACAATTCTCAAGGCTGCATCCATGTGGGATTGTTTCGGCTATTTAAGAAATTGACTTAATATTTGAACACCAAACGATATGTCTGGCCTTGTTACTGTTAGGTATGATAGTTTTCCAGTAAGCCTTTGATAGGCTTGCTGATCAGTGAGGGGATCTTCTTCAGATTTGATATGTTTTCAAACTTGATCATCATATGTTTTTTATGTGAGCTTTATGTTAATATCCATAGGAGTTACATCAGGCTTTGCGGTTGATAATCCTGCTTCAGATATATGTTCTACAGCATATTTTCTTTGATGCATTATAATTCCATCCTTTGACCATGCAAATTCAATGCCCAAACAATAAATTAACTCCCAAATCTTTCATCGTGAACGCTTTATGCAGAGACTGTTTATTTTCTTCAATTAACTTTATGTTGTCTAATGTGATTAACATATCATCAACATAGACTAGTACCGTTACACTTCTCTCATTTGTCCTTTTTATAAATAGAGAATGATCAAAGTGACTTTGTTCGAACTGAAATTTTAATAAGGCTTCTGATAGCTTTGCATTCCATTGCCTTGGTGCATAGGTCCGCGACTGACTCTAGTGGTCTTAGAGGTGTATATGGTGTAGTCTATATTTTAGGTGTAGGTCATATTATATAGGGATACAGATTATGATTATATTTTATGTATTTTGTCAATTAGTCCTTAGGTCTTTTTGTGTTAAGTCTTTAGGGTCTTTTTATTTATTTTTTATTTCAAAGAATAGTCTACAAGGATCTCTAGGATTAGTTTAATGGGTATTGGGTATTGATCTTAAGAAATGGGCTAGAAACTTGGGCCATTATAACTAGCTATGTTAAAAATTAGCTTAATTAACTAAAAGTATTATAAAAAATATTAATTAGACCTACCTTAGTAAAAATATTTATTAAAGAAAAAGGACTAACCATTAAAAAAACATATTTTTTTGTATTTTCAAAATATCATACTAAAAGATACAAAAATAGAAAATTATTATAAAATTAAGATAACATTCCTGGAATTATTTTTCTACATTTTTTTAATTTTATTAAAAAAGATAAAAGTATTTAGATAAACTATTAATTAGTCAAATAAGATAAAAATCTTTTTCTTAGATTTTTTTTTTTTGATAAAATAAAGCAAAAAGAGTCAAAATTAATTAAAATTACTATATTAGGCTTAAACTAATTATTTACGTGCTAAAATATGAAAATTCTCGGGGAGGGTAAAAAATCACATGTCTAGAGCTACCCTTCTTTGACTGGAAACGCGAAGAGTTTTTAGATAAAGAACGACTAGACAAGTTTTTCACCCGGCCCTTATTTAGAAAGGCCAGAAGCTAAAAGAAATAAGAATTTGATCGAGCTCTGGTATCTGAGCTGCGTATATATCCTTGGCTATAAAGGAGTCAGGCCATGTATAGTTCAGAATTAAACGAGGTGATCTCCATGATCCTGTTATTACATCAAAATCAAAAATGAAAAAGACTAACTAAGCCTATTAGCTACGAGTTACAAGATTCCTATCTATATATCTTCTGAAGCTTGATCTTGAGTCTTGGCTGGTTCTTGTTGCAGACTCCTATATGAATCTAGATGCTCGTAAGTTGTAGGTGCCGGTTCTTTCTTCAACATGTAACGACCCGGCCGATCATTTTTTGGAATTCATGCCCCAATTCCACATTAACTATTTTTTCTAGGTTCATTTCTACTATTTTGATTTACCGGGACATTCGATGTTACGTTTCGGAGTGCCTTGGGACACTTAGTCCCTAAATGAGAGCTTAAGAGTCGAAAAATAGTCTGTATTCGCCCTCCCACCCCCAAAAAACAAAAGAAAAACAAACGAGTATATATCTATATTTTAGATCTAGAAAACTTACAATTAGGTCAAGCCGCTAGTATCTCAGAAATTGAACACTTCAAAGAATTACAATTTGGGTTCTTTTCTGCAACCTAGGGTTTCAAACTCCTTCTCGTCAAGGTAAGCTCTAAACTTGCAATCAATTATTTTGTCCAAATATGTGTATAAGTTGTGGAAGGAATGACTTATTTTGTCCAAATTTGGATTGAGTTGTTGAAAGATCAATCCCTTAAAATTATGTTGGTTTTTATACCAAGTATAGTGTGCTGCCAAATTTATATATTTGTTGTTGAAGGAACGTCTAAATCACCCTGTGAGAGCATTATTCATTATGGGATTTACTGAATATCACTGAAAATTTCTTTAATCCTTGTTGCATAGATTCATTAGAGTTGGTTCTTAAACATCTATATAGAGTTATTGAAGGGTGCTTTGTAAGGATTAATTATTTTTATGGTTTGAAATTGGGCATTTTTTTATATTATTAGTTCTCTCTCTGTTTTTCAAATATTGGGTTGCATACTATAATTACATATACTCCAAACTTATAATTATATGTAGATTTTATGACATTACTGATGAATTCGCAAAAGTTGGTTCTTTATTTTCATTGAATATTGCTCATTATAGGTCAATTATGTGTATTTGTCTTATTGAGCAGATTATGTTTTGGAATTGGGTTTGATTGTATATTATTATTGGAATAAAAGGTTTATCAAAATCTGGGCATGATTGTATTGTAAA
>JASVEL010002770.1:0-109072 GCA_032618575.1 Nicotiana noctiflora
CATCAAATCAAAAAGTTAAATTAATCACGTAAAAATCCGAGTAGATTTGGTTTGATTAGGTTTGGTATTTAAATAAAAATTCGAACTAAACCAACATATGAATATATAATTTTTATATATACTTTTAAGACTTTTTATAGAATTAAAAAAAATCTAGAAATATTTGCAATTCTTTTATGGGGTGCAACACTTAGTTAAATATGAAGTACACCATATTTATTAACTTTAATTAATGGATTGTATGATCACCTTTTAATGAAATATGTCAATCTGATTTATTTGTTCTTCAATATTCATACTTCAAGATCTATTAAATTCTTATATCTTTTTGGAATTTGAAATGGTATTTTGATAATTTAAAATTAAATAGAACATATCATTATATAGGTTCATATTTTTTTTTATGTTTAATTATTAAATTCGGTTAACCTTGAAAGTGTACATCAATGCAAATTACTGAGACAACTGAAAAATACCTATCATGTGTTACTTAGAAAATTCTTGCATAAGAATAGATTATTAGATCATATGTTTATCAATTTTCAATTTTTACTAAACATGTATTTACTTATCGAAAATTTAATAATGTAGGATTGAAACAATGTTCATAATTACTAAAAAATAAAAAAAATCCGAAAAATTCGACAAAACCGAGCCAATACAAATCGATATAGTTGTACGTTGGTTTGGTTTTGATAAAAACCGAACCAGCTCGGTTCATATACACCCTAGCTAAAACTAGTTATATTTGATAGATACAAAAGTGTATAAAATTATATATATATATATATATATATATATATATATATATATATATATATATATATATATATATATACCAAAAATATATATTTTTCGATTATTATTTGGTGAGAAACTATATACTAGTATCATTTTTCCTTCTAATTACAACAAGGTTTGAAAATACTATCACAGTAGTAAATTAAAATAATATAAAACGTGAAATTAGCTTGTGAACTCGATCAAAAGCCTAAGGATAAAAAGACTAAGAGCCCGTTTGCCTTAGTTGATTTAGAGTAGCTGATAAACATATATGATGAAAAATACTTTTAAGTGTTGAAGCTGATTTAAAAAATAAGCAGTTGCGTGTTTGCATAAAAGTGCTGAAATTAATAATAAGCAGCTAAAAAATTGGGTATACAAAGAGTTTTATTTTAAAAAATAGTATTTTAGGGATAAAATAGTAAATATTTTGGTCAAACCTAAAGTGTTTATAAGTTGAAATTTGATAAGTTGGGGGAGACCAACTTATGACTTTTGGCTTATTTTTGGCTTATAAACACTTAACTTATAAGTACTTTTAATTTTATCAAATGCGTAAATAGGCCAAAAAATATTTATAAGCCAGTTTGACCAGCTTATAAGCTTAACCAAACACCCTCATAGTTTATACTATATGGTATAAAATGCTAAAATCCCTTTGTACAATTATGGAAGCCAGAAACAGTTACGTGTTTGGATAAAAGTGCTGAAATTAATAATAAGCAGCTAAAAAATTAGATCAAAAAGTTTTGTTTTAAAAAGAAGTATTTTAGGGATAGAATAATAAATATTTTGGTCAAACCTAAAATGCTTAAGCTGACATTTGATAATTTGGGGGGAGGGGGGGGGGCAACTCATGACTTTTGGCTTATAAGCACTTTTAATTTTACCAAAAGCATAGATAAGTCAAAAAGTAATTATAAGCCAGTTTGACCAGCTTATAAGCTTAGCCAAACACTCTCTAAACGAGTATTGAATTAGCTTAAAAACTGGTCAAACCAGTTTAAAAAAACTTTTGGGCTTATTTGAATGTTTGGATAGATTATAAAATTGTTTTTAAGCCCCATGCTTTTAAGATGAAATACTCAAAACAAGTTAAAAGCAATAAGTTGGGGTAGCCCAACTATTTACTTTTAGCTTAAAAGCTTTTTATGTTTGACCAAGTAATTTACCCTACTATCCCTTTCACTTTTTCTAAACCCCAAAACTACCCTTTCGTTACAAATTAAATTCCCGTGTCAGTTCTAATCGCTATTTTTAATCTTGCCATTGCTGCTGTTATCCTCAAAGTTTTTGTCAATTTTAACGTAAAGCAAACAGTAGTTTTTTAAATCAATATTTGATACATTCCAATATTTGTAAATATTATCCTTTTAGCTTCTTCTTTTTTTGGTTCCATTACATTTAACTTTTTTTGTCGTTGAATCCTTTCATTTTGTCAATTGATATAACTATATTCTAAATCAAATCATTCAATGAGTTTATATGTAACACAATTTGAAGCTATGAACGGAAAAACCACTTTTTTGATAAATAATTAATTATTACTATATGTTATTTAAATGAATAATTTATATTTAGGCAATCAGTTTAAATTGAAAGTGAATTAACTTATAAATGATTTGTATATGCATCAACTTAGAATAAAATATTATGGGAGTAGTAATCATTTCATGTTAATAACTTTAAGTATATTTCAGTCATTTTAACAGAAAAAAATGTTTGTCAGCATTTATATACCAAATACTTCAATAATTTTTTTTCAGTTTCAACACTTTTATTCAAATACATGATTTTTTATTTAAATCCAGCACTTAAAAATTATTTTTAAGCACTTATGTTTAAAAGCCACCTTTAAGAACTGGCTCCAAATTTTAAGATTGAATAATACAGAAACAAAATCCAGGGCAACGACGACATAAGGTGGTGTAGGAGAGTGTGTTCCTCTCAATTGGGTTGGCTCTTTTTGTAGGAACAGGCATTCTTTGGGACCCACTTTCCTTGTTTCTCCATATCAAGAAAAGTCTTCACTCCCTATATATATCTGTCTTTCTACCTATTCACTTTCATATCCCCAATCATAAACTACTTTACATTTGTTCTTACTACTATCCAAAACCTTTTTGAGTTTTATACTTTCCATGAATGACATAATGTCGAATTCTCAGGAATTAGGAACACAGAGCAGCAATTCAGAGGATGAGCTGTTACCCTTTTTCTCTTCACCAACGTAAGTCAACTCTCATCTCGTTTACCCTTAAACCATGCAGTGCTGAGCATATTTTGTAGAATTTGACAAATAATCTGACTGGCTTTCTGTTTGTGTTCTGAATATTCTTACGCAACGTCCTTTATTATCTTTCTTTTTTTCCACTGATTAAATAGATTCTGCTTATTTGCCAATATTCTTTCCCAATAAATTCAAGATTCTTTCTTTGTGTGACCGTCGCTTCAGCTTGATGTTGCTTCGACAAGTTTCTGGTTTATGTTTTCTTAATTCTTTCCTACTTTGTTTTTTGATAACATAGTATGAAGAAATTGCTGGAGGTGATGGTTATCCAGACCTTTGACCGCGTTTTAAAGCCAACGTTGGAGAATTTGATTCGTAATGTTGTAAGTACAATTCTTCAACATTTGAGCAGTAACTGTATATATGATCAATTAGACTGTACCCAAACTTCAAATCTATGGAATTTGCTCTAGTTTATAGTCAGGTTTCATCATAATGATTCTGTCAAATGCTTACATTGTCATAGATGGTATCACAACGGATTTTGATCCCTAGCATTTCAATTTACCAAATTTAGTCAAGTTAGTAAAAGATTGACTAGTATCAATTACTATTATTGGGAAAATATTGAAAACTGGCCTACAGGTGGAATAGTTGCTGATTTGTCATATGAATCAATGACTTTACAATTACCTGTTACCATTGCTTATTTTCATCTTTTATTTAGCTGAGGGTGTTGAGTCTCCCACATCGGTTAAGGGATGGGGGACTTGGTCTCCTTATATGGCTTGGGCAATCCTCACATCATGAGCTAGCTTTTGGAGTTTAGTTAGGCTCAATGTCTATATCTTATCATGGTATCAGAGCGGGACCCATCCCAATTATTTATTTCAGCGATGTTTGCCCCCCCCCCCCCAATATTATATTGTCCATGTTCCAGTTGGCAGGCCTGGACGTGACGGGGGGTGTTGAGCCTCTCACATCGGCTAAGGAACCTCCTTATATGGCTTGGGCAATCCTCACCTCATGAGCTAGCTTTTGGGATTGAGTTAGGGCCAATTTCCATATCTTATAAGAGGGGTCAGGGGTCTATCGGAAACAACCATTGTGTGTCCTCCCAGGGTAGGGGTTTCTTAATACATATTATCCTCTCTCGATCCCACTTGTGGGAATTCACGGGTTTTTGTTGTTGTTATTGTTAATCAATTACTTTACAGGTTCGATTTGGAATCATTAAGGTGACATTTTGTTCTTCAAACTCTTCAATTTTTCAAAACAAGCACCACCTAAAACATGAAAGTATTTTAATGAATATTTCCTATCCGGTGGCTATTGCTCCAGAAAGCATATACTACTTAATTCTTGGGGACTTAGTTGTTATGAAGTTGATGTTGTTCTTGCAAAGACTTCTTCTTAATCTACTTTCTCTATCCAGGTAAAACACGAACTAGAACTGGCAGAGAAGAAGTTTTTGACTGCCAAGGGGTAAGGGACATTCTCTGGTTTTTTCTGTATTCCTATTATCCATTTAGCCAGTGATAGTATCTGATTGTCAATCTCATATCCAGAAACATTGAGAAAGATACTCAAGCTCCCAAACCAAGAAGCTTGAGGTTAAAGTTCTTGACAAAGGTATCCGACCCTGTACTTACCGGAGTGGAAATTAAAGGAGATGGAGGTAATGGTATTGAAGTGGCTTTAGTTGATGATAATACTGGAGAAGTTGTTGAATCTGGATTAGAAGCATCAGCTAAAGTGGAGATTGTTGTACTTAGGGGAGAATTTGGAGATGATGATGGAGGTAATTGGACAGATGAAGAGTTCTGTAGAAATATTGTCAGCGAGAGGAAAGGAAATAAGTCTCTTCTTGCAGAAACTGTACATGTGAGACTCAATAAAGGCGTTGTTCTGTAGATCAGCTCAGATTTACACATTCTTCAATCTATATGAGGACGGGTATGTTCAGGCTAGGTGCAAGAATTGTTGACACTTTCAATAATATTCAAGTAAAAGAAGCAAGGACTGAATCTATCACTGTCAAGGATGGGCGCCAGCAATGTAAGTAGCTCTCTATTTACATGATATGAGCAAATAAAGGAGGGTGCTTACAGGAGTCAAAGTTTTGAAAAGGAAATTTTTACTATAGCTTTTGAGGAAATTTTCCCGGTGAAGTTTTATACTAGACAAGTACGAGAATTCTAGATTACATTTTAGGAGACATATCAGAGTAGGCGCATATTGAGTTAATCAATCTAACTTGGTAACATACATGGTAGCATGGTTAAAACTATGATAGTAAAGTTGGCTATGAAGTTGAACCTCTAAATGTTGTGACATATTGTGGCCTTGCACTTGGAGATTAGAATCAGACCTAAATGTGATTCACTAAATATTTTTCGTATTCTCTATATTTAGTAGTGATTAGGCTCAAATAGGAAGATAAAGCTGAGAGATTAAACAGTTACAAGATATTAGAGTGCATGCTGATTACTGCTGGTTCTATTTGCAGATTATGAGAAGCATGATCCACCATCTCTATCCGATGGGGTACATCGCTTAATAAACATAGGCAGAAGCAGTAAGAAGAACCTCCGGGTTGAAAATGTCAACACAGTAGAGGACTTTCTGATTTTGCTCCTCAAAGACCATGACCGACTCAAATGTGTATTTAGTTTTATCTTTTCTTTTAAAGTTTCACCCTACAGAGTGCTTTCTACTGAAATAAGCATGTTTCTTTGTTGCTGAACTGAATGCATCTTAAGGGTTAACTCTGAAAACTTACTAAACTCGTCGATTAGTTACCTAGACCTGATATAATATCATGGCTGATGCTGTCAATTTAACCTTGTACTAGTAGTTAGCATTAAGATTTAACAGTCTAAAACCATTTTTTCATTGTAAAGATATGTTTCACCCTCGTTACAACCTAAAGCTAGTACGTATCTATTTATTGATTTTCAGGTACTTAATCTAAAGCCAAGACAATTGGAGGAGACATTAAGCCATGCTCGAAGATGCATAATTAATGAACGGATGTACTCTTTTATTGACTTTCAAGAAAAGGAAGGTGTGGTTTTTAACATTGTTGGAGAGGTGCTAGGGCTTATTCTGGAGTTCCATTATCTACCTATGCATCAGTTATCTGAAAGTGATAAGGCACGATTTTTGGACCAAAATTCTCTCCATTTCCCTATTTTTCATTTTGTTTCTCTTATCTCATTTCTATTGCTCTTTTCTTACTATTCTGGAGTGAGATTGACAGGCTAAGGCTCAGAGGCTGCTAGTATCTGCATGTGAATATTGGGATCTTGTGGTACCGGTTGATGATGAGACATTTCTTGTGCAGTATCTTTCTCAAATATCGCCATCAATGAACCCGTTGAATTCTCCAAGTCGAGAGGTTCCTAGCATCAATAACGGCATTGAGAATTTAAGAAAAAGTGACGGACATTGTAATACCTCCAGAGTTGCAAGTGCAGTCAGTCTGAATGGTTGTGGTTCCACCAGTATAAGTAACCTAGAGTTCCCTAACTCCCCAATATATAGTCCTTCATTCCAAGATATTTTGATTAATGAATGCAACTTCGGGTGGGAAGATTTTGTTTTTGAATCCGATGTTCATCAACCTCATGATGGTTCTGCCCCTATTCTAAAAGCACAGAGGCGGTGGAGATTGTTGTTCGGTGTCTTAATATTTCTCTGTGCAAGAAGAAGGGCTGCAGCATTAGATACTCAAGTTCTGAAGAAGCAGAAAGTCGTTTGATTCTGTGGCTTTAGCCTGTTACTAAAGAGTTTGACAACAGGTCCATTTTTTCTTAGTGATTATTCTGGTTGCTAAAGATTTTTAAGTGCTAAAGTAGAAAGAGTTTTGACTACTCTCGTGATGTTATCGGTTGATAGGAGACATCTGAGAGCTCTTCATCACAGACAGGAAAACATAACGTTTCCCTGCAGATTCTAATTACTCGTTGTTCTGCTGCAGTGCTGCTTTGAAATCATCATTTTTAAACCTGTAGTACTTCTCTTAGCATTCTCAAATTACTTTAAGAGGGCATGTATATAGGTGTATGTTAGCCTTATTAATGTCTAATACCGTTGTATGTTTGAATGTGTTTAGATTCATTTCATTTCAAGGTTAACTATATCGAATATTATTGATGATCATCTCATAATTAAGAATCAAAATAACTAAGTCTTTATTTAGTGAAATCTGAACTCCTATATAAGGAGCCATCTTTTTGTTGCTCTCCACTCCGTTCAATACTATATGTTTCTCTTTTATTCCCTTTAAGAATAAGTTTATTGGTACTGTAGCCAAAGTTGCTTCATATGACTGTAGCCAACAACAAAGAGGGTTGAAATAATACTTGGTGAGTCAAGACTTTGTGTTCATATTACTTGAGTTATATTTTACCAGGTGGAAAACTAAAGTCGCGTGGTGAAGTACTAATTGACTTGTTGAGAAAATAGTCAACAAATTACTGGAGATTTGGACTAGATGCATTGAATAGAACTGCAACAAAAAGAAATGTAGAGACAACACATGTATGATTCTTTTTTATGCTTATCGAAGAAACATAAACCTGTTGTTCTAGTAATATGGAAAGAGTTTGTCAAAAACAATATGGAAATAGTTTAAGCTATAAACACCATCAGTATAAAGAATTTTTTATACTAAAGATATCTGCAGGTAAAGCCTTCTTAAAATGTTATCTTAAAAATAAGACAAGTTACATGATGACTTGGAAATTACTCGATGCTAGTGTATGCCTCTCTCTCTCTCTCTCTCAATAATTTGTTGTAGCATCTATGCTAGTTTTCTACATACAAGAAAAATGAATTTTCATTGAGCTCGACGTGTAAAAAATTCTCACCATTAGGATATACTATATCTTCTTTGTATTCATGTAATCAACTTAGTTTTTTTGGTTTAGTTTGTACTAGTTTTCTCTCCGTTTCGTAGTCCTCAACTAGAACTACTTAAAGTTCTTTCCAATGCCACTATTATGACCATTTCACATGAGGTGTAACATATATGCATTACCACAAAAAATGAATTTAAGTGGAGAAGAAGCTTTAGATTGTCATACTTACTGAAACATGGAACTCTGCATGACTACTGATAGATCTCATTCTAATGCCATGATGAATAGATGAATTGCTTTTGGGATTCACCTATTAGCAGAACACATGCCCATGACGAGGTATGTAGGATTTTCTCAATAACAAGGAGGAGAATCCTCTTCCTTCTCTTTTTTCCTTTTTCTTTAATCAGTAAATTCATAGAATTAAAATGATACATTGGTAACTACATCATTTGACCAACTATGGGAGAACTATTCTGGTCTATATTCTTCTATTCTTGAAATCTGTAGAACAATAGAAAACAACTGTCCTGTATACAATTCTATAGTAATTGCTGAAAAGACTAAAGCAACCGTAAGGCCTTTCATATTTGTACACTATATCAGCTTCAGCAAGAGCGTAGAAGTAGATCTGACTCTGTTAATAAACATCCGATGACTCCAACATTCTAAAACTCCTCAATTTTGCAAGCCTTGTTGTCCTTGCACATTTCCTGCTGTATGGAAAGAAACAACAAAGGCAACATCTTAGTAGTTTGTATCCCTCATGTATTAAAAACATAGTTCAAACATAATGCTCCTCCTATGCTTTATCTATTGAATGTCTTCTGACATAATTTCAACATTTTAGTCAAAGACAAACTAAATATCAATCCGGTTTATTTTCTGCCGGAGAAGGAAATTAAGTGTAATATTCCATTCTCTCCAGATCTTATTCCATTTCCATATGTCAGACATGAGATTCAAATATCTAAACAGCATTTTTCTTCAATGCTAACAGGAGGAAAAAGCTGAATGCATCAATAGGTTCAAAACATTAATGGATCTGAAGCCAGTACATGATGCAACCTGCATATCAATTGAAAGGCTGAGAAAGGTACTCGTGTAATAAATACATTGACTGGCAGGGACAAAAAAGGGGCTTTCTTTGTGATTATGTGTTTAGTTGAAATTTATTAAATGGTATGAACAGCGATAACTAACAACTTAGCTTAAAGAAAATGATGACCATATAGGGACACTGTAGTCTTTACTCACCTTATTCTTTCGTGCCAATATAACTTCTTCCAAAGGTGGTCGACCTGTAACAAGAAATACCACTTCAGGAAATTGTTTTAGTGACTATAAGCTGGGCTTGCTAAAGTGCAAAAATGATGGCATGATAAGAAATCACAACAAATGTAATGCCATTAGAATTCTTTCAATGATGTCCCCTGTATATAGTTAGTCTGTTGGAAAAAAGTTTCCTTCTGTCATTCCATGATGGAAATTTTTCTAAACTGCTTAAAAATTAATTGTAAAAACTGAGAAACAAAATACTACTGCATTTAAGATTTCCAAATGATTGAAGGTGGTAACTACTGATGTCTGATATCCATGGATGCATGTGATCTATAAGAATAAGGGTTCTATAAAGGGGAGAAGATTCATCTGCTCTTTATCTGGAGACTTCTTTATATAGACAGTTTGAAACATAACAATCAAAAGGGATTAACCTGTTATCTGAAGACGATACTTCGCCCAGATGCCATACACAGTATCAGCAATAGTTGCAATCTGCAAATCACAATCTTTCATGAGAACATGCCAACCAGTGTGGCACAACATTAGAAAGTTAGAATTCAAGAGGACTTACAGGTTCATATTTTGTAATGGCATACACCCATCCTAACCCAACTGCTTCATAGAGCCGTCTAAATGCCTAAACCATTAATAAAAGAGATAAAACAAATGTAAACTTTCAAATATGAAGGGGAAAACTATAAGTATCAAATTTGCCAAACCTCAACATTTGTAACCACAGTTCCATCTGATAGTATTGCATGTATTGTTCCCATAACCTAAACAATTGGTGATAAAATTGTTATTGCTTCTTGAAAAACAAAGGGAGCTCGAGCAATGGATACAGAAGAAAATGATGACTAAACACTAGGTGATTTAGTTCCATCTGCATAAGTCATAGTGGCAGACTCAGTACATATGCTGGTGGGAGGTAAAAAGTAGAGACGTATCCATAATTTTAGGTTTATGGATTCCTACAAAAATTTCCAAGCTAAATATTTTTATACATTTAATGAATTTTTCAATACAAATACAACTTCTAGACAAAAGCTATGGGGTTCACGAGAACTCGTAGCTATTGAGCTGAATCCACCTCTGGTAACAAGTATCCTGTGAATAGTTAAGGTGCGCACAATCTGGCCCGGATACCAGCGGCATATAAAACTATGAACTGCTAGGCAATGCATGAGTTTAGTATAACTAGGTACTTGCTAGATAATTAAACAGGGTGTACTTACTTATAACTGATGAATGGTTTAAGTTACACTACATACCAAAGGAAGTTAAGGAACATACCGTCTTGTAATCAAGGCCTCCATTCTCCTCTGGGCTGTACTCATCTGAACTAATATCCACAAATTTGATTGTTCCATAACCTTTGTTCCTCTCTTTTAACATGTCAACCTAACAAAATCATCATCCAATATATAATAGAGCAGCATCTCTTACTAGTAATTCAAAGAATTAAAAGAAAAACTTTCATTACATGAACAGAACTGGGCGGAGAAGAATTTATTTATTTATTTATTTATTTGTACATTACCTCACGCATGCATAAGGGACAGTCCCCATCGTAAAGCATCTTAATTTTCCAGTTTTCGTGGTCTTCATTATCCTTCTTGGGTGCCACGGGATCCACAGTCGTTCCACTGATTGCCCTGATCGAATATCTTGGTCCTGAGAATTTTAGAAATAGAAATGGGAATTAGCCTAACTTTCATCATTATGATAATGTACGGAGTCAGAAAATTGTCTCTTAAGCCAGCAAAATCAAGAAAAATTGACATGTGGATGAAAAGTTCTTACCATTTTGATTCAGTAGAGAGAATGAATTGTGGAGAAACTGTGAAGAAGAAGAAGCAGCGTGATATTTGGTTGTAAGATAATGAGGAAGTGAGAGCAGAGCTATGTTGGCTCGTCTTACAACAGGACGCGCTGCCATTCTGAGAGCCATTTGCATATTTTTGCCCAATGTAGAAAACCCATGACTTAATGATCGAGATGATTTAAGTCCTATGTTTTTGTGTTCATGATAACCGCCGCACCTACGTGGCAATTCCACCTTCATTAAATTGATACCATCCTTTTATTGAAATTTAAAAATGTTTGGGCTTTTATTGGGCTCAGATCAAACCATTCAGGGGGCTTCAATGCGGTACGATGGAATTGGCCCAATTGATATATTTGTCTCCTCTCTTTGCTTCAAAAGTCTGTTTTATTCTTCTTTTTCGAAAATATTTACTACTTCCGCTGTTTTAATTTAATGATACACTTTTCTTATTATTCAATCCAAAAAGAATGACATATTTTTACAATTAAAAATAATTCAACCTTAAGTTCTCCATTTTCGTATTTTATCCTTAATAAAAAGTTTTTATAACTACATAAATGTCATGACCCTACCGCGATTTTACCCCTTAGGCTTTTAAGACCACAAATTTAAAAAGTCTTTTTTTTTCTTAAGCTCCTTGTTGAATCAAATTACCTTATCTAAATTGAAATGGAGGGAGTATTAAGCTTCGTATTGAATCAAACTACCTTATCTAAATTGAAACGGATGGAGTATTTCTTTTTTGGTGAAAAGATGACTTGTTTCCCTTTATCCTTTTACATATTATACCATCTATAATTAAACTAGACTGGCTTTAACTTTTCTTAAAATCGCAGACTTATAAAAGTTGCATTCACATAGATTAATGATATATGCCTTTTGAATTATTCTCCTTAAACTGCTATCCAGCCATTTATGTTACCACTCATTGGAGATGAAGAATTAAGTGATGAAAATACAAGACCTATATGCACTATGTTTAATTAATTTAAGTTTAGGAGTTGATATTAAATAATTAAAACATTTTTTTTAGTTATGATCGACATTTCTTTCCGTGAGTTGATAAAACAGAGATTATGTAATAAAATTAACGTAAAAGAAATAACTTTTTACATTCTTTGATCATATTGAGCGCGGTGAAATTGTTCCCTCAAACTATACTCGTAAATGTTCGGTTAGACAAACTTAGGTTATGGTTCCAGTTTTCTTAGGATAATAATTATATTCTTATAGTTATTTGAAAGGTGGAAACAATTATAACAAAGATATTTAATTAGAGGATTATTAGTTGTTCCAAACAAGGGTGTGTGGTTTTAAGGTCTTCTTGATATTCTTTATTAGATAGATATATCATATTCTTGTGACAACCACAAGCTTTCGGTGATAAAGAAAGGAGATTAAAAAGAAAATAAAAGAAAAAATAAGAAAAAGAAAAAGGAAGGGCTAATTCATTGGGGGAATCTAGTAAAATAATCATTTATTGACAACGGCTACACACTTTATTTGATGAATGGAGCAAAAATCTGAACACTATAAAACAAAAATAAAGTGTATGCAAAAAGAGAAAATTAAAGTGGGATCAAAATTTGCAAAGAATGATTAAGGATGAGTTGTACATCCCTAGCTACATGCATTTCTGTCTGTCCAAATTAATAAAATTGGCGAGGAACCATTTTTTTTAAATTAAAATATTTTTAAACTAAATCATACATTACTGTAGTTTTAGTGGCACAAAAACTCGTGAAACAAAATCATTCGCTGAAAAATAAGTTTCTTTTTTCCACAGAATCTTTGCCGGGAGTTTTTTTTTTACTACAGTTATTTGGTGTTGGAAATTTACCAATCCTACTATTTTATATTTCTATAGCGTTATGATTCATTAAAGGAAATATTCTTTTCAAGAATTTCTTCTTAGTTTCTTTCAAGAATTTCTTTTTAAACTAAATCATATACTAGTTTCTTTCAAGAATTTCTTTTCAGAGCTCTCGAATCAGGTAAGAATGAAAAAATATTTGTTTATTTCAGCACGCTTTATAGTACTTTTGCCCTGGAGTTGAAAGCTTCAATAGTTGGGTTGGTTTTTAAAATTTCGTAGGGGTGCTTTTGCGTCTTTATATTTGATGACTTTTCAACCAAGTGACATCTTCATTGTTTTTCTTTTTTGATTTTTCATTCGATGTCCGGTACACGCATTAAAGTCCCACTATATCTAAATTCGTATAGCGTAAGGTTTTATTCAGGGGAAGTATTCCTTACCAAAAAAATTTCATACCCAAAACTTGAATACAAAACCTCTGATTAAGGGAAGAGCAGCCTTATCCGTTACACCATATTTTTTGGTGGTGACATCTTCATTGTTGACCATATACTTGCCCTTCAAATAATTTAGATAAAAAAGGAAGATACCATATGATTTGTTAGTTTCACCAAAAGCATGGTAGATAATTAAACTATAGCACTCAGAAGGTCACTTAACTAGATTTCTCAAACTTTTGATTACCAAATACATATTTTATCCTCTAAATTATATTTTGAGTGCTATAAAAGTAATTAAGTAATTTTTCTGTTACAAACAAGGAAAAATGACTTTACTAGGTAACTTCGGATAACTTAGTGACCACTTAAATAAGACTACGTGATGAGTCCATTATTCAGATGATCACTCAATTGTCCAAAATTAACTACTAAGCATTAAATTAGGCTCAGCGAGTCGCTCAACATCAATTGTGATTACGCACAATGCTGAAACCTAAGTTAGGTTCAGTCAGTTTCTAAGTCCTTGTAATATGTCAAGTAAACTTCTAAAAACTAGTCTAATTGAGTTTTTTTTATGGAGTAAAATATCCGAAGACCCCAACTTAGTCGTATTTGACATCATTGAGTTTTCTTATGGAGTAAAAAATAGTACTCCCTCCGGTCCACAATAAGTGTCCAATTTACTTTTAGCATGCCTATTAAGAAAATAATAAATCATATACAAAATTACCTAGTATAACTAAACTACCCTTATTTAGTAGTAAGTTAATGTGATGAGAGAGAAATTTTTTTAGGGATAGGTAAGAATTATTGAGTGAAGTAATCACACTAACAAAACAAGCAAAGATATAGTTCATCTACCAACAGGAGGACAAGCAGATATTACACATGCTGGGAGTGCAAAGTTATTCAGTGGGGAAACTATTAGTAATGTGCTTTATGTGCCTGACTTTAAATTCAACTTACTATCAATGTCAAAACTAACTAGACAGTTGTCATGTTCTGTTAAGTTTTTTCCTGATTTTGTTGTGTTTCAGGACCTTTACAGTGGCAGGGTGAAGGGGATTGGTAAGGAAAATGGAGGATTATATGTGCTGAAAAGTGGTTCAGACGATGATGAACTAGTTAAAGGAATAAAGGCAGCGCATGCAGTAGAGAGTGCAGAAAGAAACAGCTTATGGCATATGAGGCTGGGCCATCCTTCGTCAGCAACTATGAAAAACATAGTAGAGTTATATGACAGTATTAATAGCAGAGTACAAAATAAATGCCATATATGTCCCTTGACAAAACAAACCAGACTACAATTTCCACTCAGCACTTCTAGAGTTGAATATTCTTTTCATCTTGTACACATGGATCTTTTGGGACCCTATACAATTCCTATATTTGATTAGATATACATGGATCTATTTGTTACAGTTGAAATCTAAAGTAATTGTAGTATTAAAATGGTACCTGACAAGGATAAGAAACCAGTTTGACAGTATGGTCAAGATAGTGAGATCAAATAATGGCACTAGGTTCTTTAACTCTCAATGCACTAAATTATTCACTAAGCTAAGGATTATTCATAGAAATAGTTGTCCTTATACTCCACAACAAAAATGGTGTTGTAGAGAGAAAACATAGACACATCCTTGATACTGCTAGAGCCTTGAGATTTCAAGCCTCTATTCCTCTCAGATATTGGGGCATGTGTGTGAAGGCTGTAGTGTATATGATAAATAGGTTGCCCTCTATTATTTTATTAGGTAGCACACCATATAAAAAATTGTATCACAAAGGTGCCAAGCTGGATCATCTCAGAATACTTGGTTGTCTCTGCTATGCTACTAACTTGGTCAAGGGAGACAAGTTTGAACAAAGGGCTAAACATGTTGTATTGCTTGGTTTTTCAAAAACACAAAAGGGTTATATCTTGCTAGACTTAAATTCTAAGCAGTTCTTTGTTAGAAGGGATGTGAACTTTAGGGAAACAAATTTTCCTTTCAAAACACACGTGTCTTCAGGATGCACAGTACCTCATACTTCTATTTTCCCGATGTCACATTGCTTCATCCTTTACAGGATGCTCTACTACATTAGATACCACAGTTCATGATTTAGGGGTGAGAGAAGAGGAGAAAAATCATGCCCAGGACAGCACAACTCTTGATTCACAATGTCAAGAAAATGAGAACCTTGAAGATGATGCTGAACACAATGAAGCTATTTCAGTTGCTGAGAACAATGAATACATTTCCTCTAATGACAACATTATATAAACTCCCGCCGATATGCCTATTGTGACAGAAACAAGGAAGTCAATCAGACAAGGGAAACAATCTATATGGATGAAGGACTATGTCACTAAGGGAAAATCCAAATCACATTGCAGCTTATATCCTTTATCAGAGTTATCTTGCAAGGTTTTCTTCCCTAATTGAGCCACAAAATTTCAGAGAAGCTGTCAAGGATCCTAAGTGGATTGAAGAAATGAAACAAGAGATCGCGGCACTTGAGGAAAACAAAACTTGGGTAATAGTTGATTTGCCCATAGGCAAAAACACTGTGGGATCATAGTGGGTGTATAAGATCAAGTTCAAGGCAGATGTTACAATAGAGATGTCTAAGGTAAGATTAGTTGCCAAAGGCTATAGTCAAAAGCAAAGATTGAACTATCATGATACATTTTCTCCTGTGGCAAAAATGGTTACAATGAGATCCATCATAGCATTGGCAGCATCAAATAACTGAGATTTATTTCAAATGGATGTCTATAATGTATTCTTGCAAGAAGACCTTTGTGAAGAGCTGTACAAGGAGATGCCAGAAGGTTTTAGAAGTCAGGGGGAGAAGAAGGTGTGCATTTGGACTCAAGCAGGCATCTAGGTAATGGAACATCAAATTAACTGAAGCCTTGATAGGTGCAGGATTCACTCAGAACAATCATGACTACTCTCTATTCACCATGAAAAAAAATGAGGATATAGTGATCATTCTAGTCTATGTGGATGATCTACTTATCACAGGAAGTAGTGAAGAGCCTGTGAATGCAAAAGGTATACTGCATGACAGGTTCAAAGTCAAAGACCTGGGAGAGCTCAAATATTTCTTAGGCATAGAGATCTTAAGGTCTCAACAGGGGATTTTGTTGAATCAACGAAAGAATGTTCTTGAGCTGATTTCAGAAATGGGGCTCAGTAGAACAAAGCCTTATGCAACACCACTGAAGACCAACCAAAAGTTGACTACAATGGAATATGACAAAGTAGTAGGTGCAACTGATGATCAGCCACTAAAGGATGTTTGTGCTTATTAAAGATTGCTAGGAAAACTACTATATGTACAATCACGAGGCTTGATATCAGCTACACTATGCAGATACTTAGTCAGTTCATGCAAGAGCCTAAACAATCACATTGGGAAGCTGTGATAAGGTTTGTGAAGTATCCGAAAAATGCACCTGGCCTAGGGGTATTTATGAAGGCAGAACCAACTCAGTATCTTACTTGTTGGTGTGACTCTGACTGGGCTGCTTGTCCTAACACTAGGAGATCTGTGACTGGCTATGTTGTCAAGTTTGGTGAATCCTTAGTGTCTTGGAAGACGAAGAAGCAGCAGATTGTCTCAAGAAGCTCTTCAGATGCAAAATATTGAAGCATGGCTTCTGCTGTGGCTGAGGTAACATGGTTACTTGGGTTGTTTCAAGAATTAGGAGTTATTGTTGCCCAACCTGTCATGGTTCACAGTGATAGCAAGACGGCTATACAAATTGCTGCAAATCCAATTTTCCACGAGCGCACAAAGCATATCGAAATTGATTGTCACTTCATTCGGGATAAGATCAAGGAAGGGTCCATTTGCACTGCCTTCATTGGCACCAAAGATCAACTAGTAGATTTGCTGACAAAAGGGCTAAGCAAAGTACAACTCCTTCATTTAATGGGCAAGCTAGGAGTGCTCAATATTTTTCACCCTCCAGCTTGAGGGGGAGTATTGATATGTCCATATATATGCAGCATTATCTTACATGGCTTTGTATTTGTATTCAATTTGTTAGTATTAGTGGTTAAGTGCTAATATTATTACAGTTGTTGCTTATGTGGCATTAGTTAGTTAGTGGAGAAGTTAAGTCAGTCCCAATGTATATACATGTGTAAAATGATATTCAGAATATACACTGTAATATTCTCTCCAACTCCATTCTTCTCTCTTAGCTCCCTATTCTAACCGCCTCCATTGAAGTAGTATGTGAGCTTCATCAATTTGTCTAACATTTGAACAGATACATTACATTCTTTGATGGTGACATTTTCATTATTATGTATTGACCATATACTTGCCCTTCAAATAATTTAGATAAAAAAGGAACATGCCATATGATTTGTTAGTTTCGCCAAAAGCATGTTAGATAATTAAAGACATTAGTATACTTCTAAGGAGAGTTTACTAGTTCTCTTACTAGTTATATAATATTATCTGAGATGCTTTGACGTCATTCGTTAAATTTTATCTTATGAAAAGCAATTTGAGATAACAAAATTTTCAATAAGATGCTTTGACGTCATTCGTTAAATTTTATCTTATGAAAAGCAATTTGAGATAACAAAATTTTCAATATAACATAATGTGCACCTTGAACACTTAATTAAAGAAGAAATGAGAAGTTCGAATTTTTTTTTATCCTTAAATTATTTCTGAAACAAAATTAATCATCCTACGAATTGTGAATCAAGTTGAACTGTAAATGGAAAGCGATTGAACTATTTTAATTTTAGATAAAGACTTTGACCAGTCAGAAAGACTTATCATTCAAAAAGAGACAAATTTTAAAGGGGAGAAATTCAAAAATAGCCAAATTTACAAATTCTCATTCAAAAATAGCCATATTTTTAAAATTAATCAAAATTTAGTAAATTTTCATGTAAAGATAACTCTAGACGAAAACATTGTTCAAATTCGGAAAAATACTCTAGTATAATATATCGGTCCAACATAATACACTGGAGTTTGAAACAGTAGTGCTCCAGTCTCCAATATATCACACTGGAGCCAGCGAAGTATACCAGTCTAACATACTGCTGAAAGTCCATACACATGTTCACCGACCTCCAGTATATTATGTTGGACTGGTCTCTATTGCAGCAAAATAATAGTTATTTTTTAATGACTTGGCAAATGCTGGCTATATTTGAATAATTAATCCGAAATCTGGCTAGGCCGTGCTATTTACTGATCTTAAAGTGAAGCGCTACCATTGGCAAAATCTAAAAATACAGTCCAAAATTCGCGTTGCTATTTTTATTAAAAAAGAGGAGAAAAATGTTAAGGTATTGCATAGCTTACCTCATGTTTTCGTATTAAATGTTGAATCTGAATATTGTTATCTCTAAATTTGAAATACTAAATAATTAAAACTATAATTTTCTCATCAACTAAATGTGAATTTATCTTCATTTAAAAACTATCAAAAAGGCAGCTCGGTGCATGAAGCATTTCGCGGAATTCGAGGACGGATCACATCATAAAAGGTGGTAGTGATGTAGGTGGCCTATCCTCGAGATCTTCGCCTCTCCCCATATTTAATAAAATGTCTCGTCTCATACCCCGCCTTTTAAAACACGGGAAGAAGCAACCGTTGGAAGTGAGTTAGATTGATAAAAACACTTTACACATGCCTAGATTTTTTTATGGCACAAGTACGTAAATTAAAATCGTCTTTCTATTGCTATTTAATTACGTTTTAGACTTTTAGATTTATAAGAAAGTAAAATAAAGTAAGCATATCAAATAGTACAAAATAATAAATTATTAGTTATTTAGAGTCAATATCACGTCTATGTTTTCCTTCTTAGAAAAAGGGGAAAATTCTAAAAATAGCCAAATTTATAACTGATCATTCAAAAATCAAAAGTAATTGAAATCTAGTCACTTTTCGTGTAAAGATAAATTTGAGCGAAAACACTGTTCAAAACCCGAAAAATATGCCAGTATATTATACGGGAGTTCATGCTTGAACTCCAATATATTATACGGGAGTTCCAGGATAACTATGCTAGAACTCTCGCATAATATGTTGGAGTTCCAGCATAAGTACACTAATACTCCCACATAATAGACTGGAGTTCCACTAAGTATAAATGTTCATTATAATATACTGGAGTTTGGAGCACAAGTACTCTATTCTCCCGTATATTATACGGGAGTCAGCAAAGTATACATGTCCAGCATAATATGCTGGAGTTCGTACACAGATACACCGAACTCCCATATATTATGTGTGACCGGTCGCTGTTATAGCAAAATAGTAGTTATTTCTTATTAACTTCGTAAACTGTGACTATTTTGATTGACCAATATAAAAACTGACCATACCGTAATATTTTAACTAGAAAAAATGGGCTACCTAAGTCACTAACAAGTAGTAACAACTAAATGCTGCGGTACATTACATACAGCGCGCAAAAGCCAAAAGTATAGTTGGCGAAAGCCACAATCCTCTTAACAATCGGCGCGTGTTTTGGTAATTAATATTATTGTCCATCCACTATTACTACTTTGCTGGAGTCAATGGAATTAGCGAACCAAAATTCAAATATTAATTGGCCGTAATGCCCCACAATGTGGACAGACAATACTCTATTCACAATTGAAAAAGCCTGTCCTCCCCTACTACTACTAATAATACTACTTGTATTCAACACGTCGGTAACGCCCCAACTTCTTCTCTGACCTGTAATTTACTCAAATTTTCAAAGTGAGAGACTATTCCTGGAAAAAGGAGGAAAAAGGGTCTCTTTTCTTTGGCTAACTGGATCAGAATTTGAGGGATTGAATTTTGAGTAGAGATCTATCTTCTATCTATCCATGGCAACATTTGGAGGGACAACACAGAAGTGTAAGGCCTGTGAGAAAACTGTCTACTTGGTTGATCAACTTAAGGCTGACAGCAAAGTCTATCACAAGTCTTGTTTCAGATGTCATCATTGCAAGGGTACTCTCAAGGTCATTATTTCATTTTCTCACAATTATATTATATCCTCCTCTTTTATATATAGTTACTTTCTGATTGCTTTAGATCATTTATGATCGTCATTTATCCTGAAATCAGTATTTTTTTTTTGTCCTGATGTTATTAATAGGTATTCCCTGGTTTGATTTTTGTTAAAATTGAATGTTTGGGGGTGTTCACATTGAAAGATACATGCTACTTGTTAATTCTGACTCGAAGATAATGGAGAATTATATTCTTGGACTATGGTTATCCATTAGCTTCTCATGTTGTGAACTGCCTTGTTGAAAGGTTGAGTATTTGGTAGTACTACTTTCTTAGGTGATATATGTAAAAATCCTATTTTTGCATTTGAAGCTGGGCAGGATCATTTGTTACATTATATAATAGCTCTGATGACATATTGACATTGATAAAGCGATTTACAGCAGTTTCTTATTGTCTTGTTATATTGAAGATCTGAATTTGCTGCACTTGTTTCTTGCCTTTGCTTTTCAGTTATGTTCCTTCTCACCTTTTCAATTTTATTTTGCCATCAAAGAACGTTTCTTCAATATTCTACATGAAACATATCATTGTATTGCTAACTTAAATATTGTCTGCTTTCACTCCACAATTAACCTCTCATACTGGCACTGATTGTCCTATTTTGCTAAACTGTGAATTCTGGATCTACTAACTTCTTTATTAGATAGTGCAAAGGATAAAACATGAATTTGTAACTTCTGTTAGTTGTTCTATTGCCCAAGTGCTGGCATTTCTTTCGATTTATTAAACTAAGACTCTATGCTAAATGTACAAACTTTTGCTTTCACTATGTGGTTGATGAGTTAAGTGATATGTTTGCGTTTCTGGTCTTGAAGTCAGATCCTCAAGTTAACAGCTACCTTGCTATGACAGTACAACTCTTGGTTTGTGTTGAAATTGAAGCTCTTTCTCTGATTTGGAAGGACAGAGCATTTCTTTTTTCCTGACAACTTCATTAAATCTCTCTGTAGTTTCTGCTACTTGATTTAACATAAGTAATATTCGCCTAGTTGCCATGCAGTCTATTTCTACTCCCTCGGGGTAGTAGTATGCGTACATACTACTCTCCCCAGACCCCGCTAGTGGGAAGCCCCTCGACTCGGCAACAAGAGTCGGTTATGGAATAGCTTTACTAGTAGTTGTTGTTGCCATGTAGTCTATTGATTGAAAGTACTAAAGTCTAGGTTGACTAATATTATGATGTCAACTACTCTCTGATGTATCTTTAGCATCACTTCCTGTGGCTTTATTCATCAATCCATAAAAGATTTCTTGAACTTAATTACCTTGTCCTTTTTAAACTTGTGCAGCTAAGTAACTACAACTCCTATGAAGGAGTTTTATACTGCAGACCTCATTTTGATCAACTATTCAAAATGACTGGCAGCCTGAACAAGAGTTTTGAAGGTAACTAGAGCTACGAAGTCGATATTTCTTATAAATATTTTTTGCATAGTTATTCCTTTGAAGCTTGTTTTCACTTGCTCGTCATTTTGTTTGCAGTAGGGGCTCCAAGAACAGCTAGGGAAAGATCTGCTGATCAGGTATTCCATGATTGATTCTAATGTCAAGATCTCTTATGATCCCTTAAGCGTCTATCATTCTCTTCTTTTTTACCTGCTGAGCTCACTTGTGTTGTATTATTGATCCATTCCAGGGACAATCAAACAGCAAAGTTTCAGCTTTGTTTGGTGGAACTCAAGATAAATGTGTATCCTGCAAGAAAACTGTTTACCCCTTGGAAAAGGTACTAAGATTTTCTTGTCTATTTAGTAGTTGGCATTAGTGGAAAAAGATGAATAGTCTACAGACATTGATTTCTCTTCGAAATCCAAGCCCGAGTGCCCTAATGTAGGCAATCTAATCGGTTGTTCTGTAATCACCAGAAAATAAGAATTGTTGGATTGTTGAAAGCTCCCTTTTTCCTCTTAGATCAACATATACTTATTCTGCTCATTGCTATTTCACAGGTGGCTGTTGATGGCACGTCGTACCACAGGGCATGTTTCAAATGTAGCCATGGGGGCTGTGTGATTAGTCCATCAAACTATGTGGCTCATGATCATAAGCTGTATTGTAGGCACCATCACACGCAGCTCTTCAAGCAAAGAGGAAACTTCAGCCACATGGAAGACCAAGAGAAGATTAAAGGGGTGATTTCAAATGGAAAAGTATAGAGTTCTGCAATGAAAGTTTTCGTGTTCGTGTGATTTTGCAATACAACATCGAGAGCCAGCTTTCTGGCCTTAATCAGGTCAAGAAGTTAATACATATACAAGAGGGTTATTATCAAAGGCCTATATGTGATATTTTCATGAGAGAGTCAATAGAGTTTCACTTCTTCTTTGCTTTTTCTGTTGGTGTGTACTTTACTTGCTAAATATGATAGTTTTGCCTAAAGTATGTATAATGGCATATATGTGATATTTTCATGAAATTGGTGTGGCTTTTATCAGGGAAAAGTCTATTTTCCTTTGTTCATGAACTAAGTAAATTTCATTTTTCAGTTTCCTTTGTGGCAATTTCTTTTGACTACTTAGTCTTGCACTCAATTACTAAATTCCATGTAATGCTTCTTTTGAAGGTACGAGAGAGAAAAGGTTAGCCATTAAACTGTGGTTGACCCTTTTCTATATTTCACAAATAGTATTTGTTATGGTGAACTAGTAATGATCCAATAAAGGCCATTGATGTTGGCACTCAAAAGTTGGAATCACTACGAAGCTAGAATCCATTACTCAAATGATCATTTCACTATCGGAAATTACCTATTAAAATTATCTTTCTTTCGTTTGAAATAAAAAAGTCGCTTAACTAAGCCTATAGCACTCAGAAGGTCACTTAACTAGGTTTCTCAAACTTTTAATTATCAAATACATATTTTGACCCTCTAAATTGTATTATGAGTGCTATAAGTGTAGTTAAGTGACTTTTCAGCTACAAACAAGGAAAAATGACTTTACTAGGTAATTTTGGATAATTTAGTGACCACTTAAATAATGACTATGTGATGAGTTAATTACTCAATTATTCGAAATTAACTATTAAACACTAAATTAGGGTCAGTGAGTCACTGAACATCAATTGTGATTACGCACAATGCTGAAACCTAAGTTAGGTTCAGTCAGTTTCAAGTCCTTGTAATATGTCAAGTAAACTTCTAAAAACTAGTTTGATTGAGTTTTTTTATGGAGTAAAATATCTGAAGACCCCAACTTAGTCTTATTTGACATCATTGAGTTTTCTTATGGAGTAAAAAATAGTACTTTCTCCGGTCCATAATAAATGTCCAATTTACTTTTAGCACGCTCATTAAGATAATATTAAATACTATACAAAATTACCTAATATAACTAAACTACCCTTATTTAGTAGTAAGTTAATGTGATAAGAGAGAAATTTGTTTAGGGATATGTACATAAGGTTAAAAAAGTAAAACTAAATTGAATTTTTTTTATTACCTAACTAATTATTTATTTTGAATCAAAATTAAAAAAGTAAATTAAACACGTATGGACTATATATTTTAAGACCCTAGCTTTGTATTCGAATTTCTTTACCACTGCTCAGCACGAGTTTTCAGTTATTCACTTACCTGCCCCATCCCCCACCCCCAGGACAGAAATTAGTGCAAAGCACTGAATATATTAGTATGACTAGAGCTGAGACGCCTAATTGATTTCCAGTTATGAAACTTGAAATGCGCTTGTTTTCTTGGCGTAAAGCCAAATACTTGACTGATATTGAGCCCAAATATCGAATCTGTTATTCTTCAACAACTACTTTTCCCGCCTTCTCCCAACACAAAATTCCCAGCCAGAATATTCACATAACTCGAAAAGAATTATCTAAATTGCTACACCAACGCCCACCTAAATCTCAACTAAAGCAAATACATGCCCAAATACTCACTCAAGCTCTCTCATCAACTGCTTCTTTAGTTAATTCTCTCATTCACTGTTACCTCCACACTAAGGAGCTTACCTCAGCAAGTTTTTTGTCCTTTCACTATCCTCTGCCTTCACCCCCAATTCTAATATGGAATTTGATGATCAGAGCCTACTCCAAACTCCAAAATTCTTCAGAAAGTTTCAGCCTTTTTCGCCAGCTCTTGAATATGGATCACCTGATTGGGGTTCATCCAGACGAGTATACCTTCACTTTCATAGTTACATCATGTGCCAACCAAAGATCAATTGTACACGGAAATATTGTTCATGGATTAGTGGTGAGAAATGGGCTTGAATCAAACTTATATGTGGGAAATTCATTGATTAACATGTATGCGGTTTTCAAGATTACAGATGACGCATACAAAGTTTTTGATAAAATGACTGAAAGAGATGTTTTCTCTTGGACTAGTTTGGTATGTGGGTATGCAAATAATGATGAGATGAATCAAGCTTGTGAAATCTTTTATAAAATGCCACTGCGAAATGATGTTTCTTGGGCTGTTATTATATCGGGTTTTGCTGGAAAGGGGAGGTACATGGAGGTACTTGTCTATTTAAATGAGATGTTTTGTGCCTGTGAGGATAAGGTAAGGCCTAATGAGGCTGTACTTGTTTGTGCTCTATCTGCTTGTGCTAATCTCGGGGCCTTAGAACAGGGAAACTGGATGCATGCTTATATTTTGAGGAATGAAATTCCTAACAGTTCAAATATTTCTACTGCTCTTATTGACATGTATGCAAAATGTGGGAGAATAGACTGTGCAAGATTGATTTTCAGCAGAATTCCAAGACCTGATGTACACAATTTCACAAGTATGATCTCAGGGTTATCATATCACGGGCTTGGTGAGGATTCCTTCACCGTGTTCAACGTGATGTTAGATAAAAATGTTAATCCAAATGAAGTAACTATTATAGGGGTGCTTAACGCCTGTAGCCATTCAGGTCTGGTAGAAGAGGGTTCTTCAATCTTCTATAACATGGAGACCTTATGGGGACTTAAGCCTCAGATTGAACACTATGGCTGTTATGTTGATTTACTTGGCCGTGCTGGATACTTGAAAAAGGCACTTGAAGTTGTCAAGAGCATGCAGATAAAACCTGATATAGTCATATGGAGGGCTTTGCTCAGTGCCTGTAGAATTCATCGCAACATTTTCCTTGGTAACAGCATTATAGATTTTATAAAGCAGCTTAACTCTGATGGACCTAGTGGAAGTGAGGTACTGCTGTCTAATCTGTATGCATCTCTAGGCAACTGGGAGAAAGTTTCTGAAGTGAGGAAAGCAATGGGTCAGAGAAAGACCCAATCAGATATCGGATGTAGTTGGATCGAGGTGAATGGTGTTATTCACGAGTTTCGTGTTGCTGATAAGTTACACCCACAGATTTTGGAAGTTCTGGACAAATTAAACGAACTGTGGATAGTGCTCTCCTAGAAGGCATTGTTGCTAACACCACGCATGTTATATGCGTCCATTGAGAGAGAGAACGAGGAAGCAGCAGCTTGGCTTGGTGAATAGCTAGCCGTCACGTTTGGTTCCATGAATATGTTTTCTGGGACTTGAATTGTCACATTATAAAGTTAAGGATTCATTGTGACTGCCATCAGATTTGAAGGCCATTTCTGAAGTTTATGACATAGAGATCCTTTTTTTAGGCTGCTTCTTATTTTGGCACTTTCAGAAGAAGAAATTTGCTACGATGACTACTCGGAATAATGAGTTCTGGGAAAGAACACCTTTATCTGTATAGAATGTTGAACAAACTGTTAGTAGCAGATCATAAGCTGTAAGACTCTTCTGATTTTAGATTTTAACTTTATAGGACAAAACTGAAGTTGGGCGTTCCTATCTTATTTATATTAAGTGTCAGGTTCCTATCGTTTTTAATGATTTTGGATCTACTTTACCATCCAACGGAAGGGTTCGCTTTTGATATGAAGCATCATGAATAAGATGCATCAGAAAGTTAAAATTCTTTAGACATGGTGAGAGCCCCGGTTGATCAATTGAACGAGGGATGGAAGGATGTTACGGTATTGGGATTATCTGCAGTTTTGCATGATGGTGGAAATGGAGTGGCTGGAGCTCCTTCAGATCAATTATATCAGGAAGTCGTCCGACTGCTAAATGAGTGCGCCAAATTTTATCTCTAACTACCTGCATCTCTGTTTTGCTATGTTGACCTATGTAGCATATGCCTTCTGTGTCACTTTTTGCATTCCGCTACAGATTTGCTTTGGCTTCTTTCCAGGAATTCTCGCTAGATTCCAAGTTCATTCAATGACAACGTATGCAATTTATTTCTCCTATGTTCTCTATCTCTCAATTTTACTCGCAGACTTGTTTCATCTTTTGTATTATACTTCTATCAGTTCGTTGAGGCATAAGTTCTTGAAATATGGTCGTAAAGATCTTCTGCATCCATTCTTCCATGACCTTATCCTCCTAAATTACTTGGCTCATCTTAAGCAAATGCATACCCTCTGAGGTAAGACACTAACTCAAGTTAACTTGATTTCGAGAGGACATTGGACAAGAAATGTAGATATATACTTGTGAGGTACTTGCACTGGTTTACCAAAAATTAATGGACCTTCACAATAACATTACCATCATAGTCTGGTACCACTGAAATTTTAGGTGGAGAAGTTAAAGACGTAAGAGATGTAAAATATGGTTGTTGGGGATAGTTGCGAGTTTTCTTTACATTTTAAATTGGGAAGCTACAAATCAAATGAAGGTCCTACAATGTATATGATCTTGCCACATTTTTTGTTTGGACCACAGCTACATTAATGCCATGATCTTAACTTGATTCGTCCAAGTTCCTGTGGTCCGAAACCAGTGGGAGAGTTGGCTAAATTTCTCTCCAGATGGTAGTGCTCTACCTTTTTACTTTATCAAAGCATCTGAAAGATAAAAAAAAGTTGAAGAAAAACCCAATCAAACTAAAAATAAGAAAATCCACCTATGATGTAAGAATCAATATGTACTTTGATTTTGATGATTCAGTACTTAGAATAAATAACAACAACTCCGGTATAATCCCATGAGTGGAGTTGGGTAAGGTAGTATATACACACAACCTAGGGATGGCAAACGGGTGGGTCGGGTTGGATATGAGACGGGTCGAAAATAAATAATGCAAAAATTGATAAAATTATACTACCCGCCCCATATTTAATACGAATGAAAAATTGGTTAACCTGACTTCTTGAATATCACCTTGGGAGAATCATATTCTCCCAAATTTGAGTAACTCCGAATTTGAATAATATGAGTGGATAACTATTTTCTTTTGTTACATGTAATGCAAACTAATCCCTACCTTAAAGGTAGTGAAGTTATTTTCGATAAACCCTCAAGATGAAAAGAAAGTATTAATTACAAGCAGAATAACAATACAATAAGAAAATGAAGTGAAAGAAACAATATTCAAAAGTATTAAATTAAATTGAAAGAAAATCCACCCAAACTTTGCTTCTACATTCGAACTATCATTTTTCGACTTCAACCTCAAAAACTTCTTTTTTTCAAGTTTCATCTTAATATCTGTCCAAATGCTTCATTTTGCATTAAAAATCTAAAAAAAAAAATGGTTAGGGGGCTGTGAGAAAGCTATATTTTGCTTTCTCCAACTAGTACGTTAGGCTGATAGCAGGGAAAATCTAAAAGAAAAAAGAAGGATCTAATTGGCTTTGGCAGGGAAACTAGAAGAAGGGGAATGATGCACGCTTGTTCCAGTGCAACAAAAGAAGACTGAAATGATTGCTTTAAGTCAAAAAATGAACGAAGCATTATTATTACAAATATTCTTAAAAACTTTGCTTCATCAGTTGTTGTCCCATATTCATTATATATACCTGTCACCAAAAATATGCTTTTATTATAGAAAGAATTCCAAGTCTTATAATGATTAAGTAGATTACTTTCTCATCTTGAATTAGAATCTGAGAATAGTTTGCTTTGCCCAACTGGGGTATATTGTGGCTCCTTCAATATAAAAGGAATTGGCCTGAGATTTCATTCCATGTGTGCTCATTATCCATTAATTTTCACAACATTAGATTAGGGACTCTTTTCTTAGTGGATTCTAAAATAATCTTACTGAGATGCTCTGCCTGTGGATTTATAGGTAAAATCATCGTCTTTTAATACTATTGATGCTATTACTTTCTTAACATAGTGATTATTAAGTTTGTGGAAATGGGCCTCACCATAGGAAGATGGGGTTGTTCTTATCGTTTTGTTTAATGTGTCAAATACGTGAATGTATCATAACATCTGATGCTCATTCTTTGAAAAGAAATCATAACTCGTGTGAAGGAATTATCTTTTAGATCTTTGCTTAATCAAATAATTATGGGAACTAGGAATAATATCATCCAATATCAATGGATTATCCCGTTAGAAATTGATTTATATTTGGAATATCCCAAATTTGTGTATCCTTTCATAGGCTTTCTTGTCCCATATCATCCTATATATCTTTATTGTCAGTGTCGCAACTCGCAACCATGAATAATCAAAAAATTGTGGAACATATAAAAAGTAGCACGTTAATAATATCATTTCTAATTTCATATCAGCTTATGTTAGTTCACGAAAAAACATTAGCCAGCTCAAGCCATTTTTTGTTCCAAAAGAAGATCAAAATGAAGTTCCTACTAATTTGGGTAAAATTAATCCTTTACTTTTTCAAGAAACCACTAAAAGTTAATTATCATGTTACCTTTATAGTTATTAGAGGTAACTATCTATGATAAGTGGTATGAGTAACCTGAAAACTAAAGCAAACAATAAGGTTAAATTGCACTAATCGGACAAATATTTATTTATACTTTCGATAAATGTAAAACAAAATCTTTTGTATTTGATTAGTATATATCTATAGCTACCCACACCTCAGAAAAGAAAATGAATTAGAAAATGGAATATTAAAGAAAGAAAATCCAAAAGAGAAATTAATGGGACGCTAATTAAATGTGTGATAATTCAACATAGAAATCATTGTTGTAGCTTCATTATCAAACTATTACTACGTGATTTATCCCATGAGAAGCTATAGAAGAATGGCATATTAGTAGGGTGCCACATCTAGAGTTTGATTAATCTAGGTAGGAACTAGGAATGATTAGATAGCATTTGATGGGGCATGTGTTTGTTTCTGATGAATGATGGATTTTGTCGACGTTTGACTAGTTAGGGCCACCGTTACATTTTTTTGGTGGGATACATAATAACAAATATGTATTGAAGCTTGATTGAAGAAGCTCCCATAGAGTTTTGTCCGGAACATTCAGAGAGAGAACAGAGAGAAAACTGAAAAGGAAAAGAGGAGAATGAATAGTTCTGATACTTTCTACGTATGCAATTACAAGATATATGTATACTAAGTACACATGTATATACTCTTATACACACTTGAGTACACGTGAATAAGTGGCTAATCTATTACATAAAATAATAATTATATATTCAATACCTCCCCTCAAGTTGGAAGTGAGGTCTTCACAGCCAACTTGATGAGAACGGCTGGGTGTTTTATCCCTGTGAGAGCTTTTGTGAGAAGATCAGCCAACTCATGGTGAGTAGGTACATGATGTAGAGAAATTAGGCCTTCTTGCAATTTGTTTCTAACAAAATGGCAATCAACTTCGATATGTTTTCTTTTCATGAAATACTGGATTATGAGCAATATGTATGGCTGATTAGCTATCACAAAATACGTGTATAGGACATGACTGGATAACAGTGAGTTCAGCAAATAATCTGTTCAGCCAAACTAATTCACCAACTACCTTTATGAGGGATCTGTATTCAGCTTCAGCTGAAGACAGAGATACAGTTTCCTGCTTCTTAGACTTCCAGCTGATTGGACTGTCTCCTACCAATACTATATAACCAGTAACAGATCTCCTTGTATCTGGGCATGCTGCCCAATCTGAGTCACAAAATGCCTTGATTGTACAGTCAGAATTATTTGAGAAGAACACACCAAGAGTATGTTCTTTCTTTAGGTATCTAAGAAGATGAAATGCAGCTGTTAAGTGAGTATCTCTTGGTGCTTGCATAAATTGGCTGAGGAGTTGTACACTGTATGCTATATCCAGCCTGGTATTTGTAAGAAAATTAAGTTTTCCCACTAATTTTTTATAATATTGAGGATCTGGTAATAGGTTTCCTTTTTGTGCTTTTAGCTTTATGGTAGGATCAAGGGGTGAAGTTACACTACTATAATCATACACTTGATACTCTTTCAACAAGTCTAATGCAAACTTTCTTTGAGAGATAAGAATCCCTTCTGATTTGTACAAAACTTCCATTCCTAAGAAGTAATGAAGTTTACCTATGTCCTTAATTTTGAACTATTGATCTAGGAGTGCCTTCAAGTATGTAATTTCTGTAGTATCAGTCCCAGTTATTATGATATCATCAACATACACACCCATAAATATGACAGAAGTAGAAGTCCTTTTACAGAATAAAGAATAGTTATTTTCAAAATATTGGTACCATTTTGTAGACAATGCTTCAGTCAATTTAGCATACCATTGTCTACTAGCCTGCTTAAGTCCATAAAGGGATTTATTCAATCTACACACAAGCTTTCTTGAACCCTGCTGATTTACTACCAGTCCAGGTGGAGGTTCCACATATACTTCCTCATTCAAGTCTCCATGAAGGAATGCATTGTTTACATCTAGTTGAAATATATCACATCCCTTCTTGACAGCTACTGCGATTAAAACTCTAACAGTAGTTATATTTACCACAGGTGAAAAAGTTTCTGTATAATCAATCCCAGCCTGTTGGGTGTAACCTTTCACCACTAACCTAGCTTTAAATCTTTCTACACTCCCATCAGCTTTATGTTTGATTTTATATACCCATTTACAACCTATTGCTTGTTTGCCAACTGGCAGTGGAACTAAATCCCAGGTATGATTAGCATGAAGTGCCTCAAATTCTAGTGTCATTGCTGCCTGTCAAGCAGGATTGAGGGCTGCCTCCTCATATGAAGAAGGCTCACAATCATGACATATATTTTGTATCAAGAGCTGACTTTCAGAAGATAGGGAAGTTGGAGGAATGTGATAATGATTGGAAAATAAGGCTTTTAGTGAGGATGAAGAACTGGAAAGCTGAACAGAGTGATTGTTATTGGGTAATTGATAAACATAGTCTTGTAGATAAGTGGGAGCTTGATGATTTCTGCTGGATTTTCTGATATGTGGTATTTCTGTATTAGTGTGTGTATTATTGGAAGGTGAAGATTGTAGATTGTTTTCATTGATAGAAGGGGTTTCAGTGATATCAAGTTCAGTGGTATTATGAGATTGTGCATCATGAATATCATGTTCTGATTCTGGAGATGTGATATCAACAGATCTTTGTCCTGAATTCATAGGTAGAGTTTGACCACTATCTTCAATATAATTAGGAAAAGAGACTCTTCTAAGGACACCAGAAAGAAACATTTTCATAATTTAAGGAAAATGGAAAAACATTCTCATGAAAAATTACATCTCTGGAGATGTGAATTCTCTTGGTAACTAGGCTTAGTACTTTGTCTCCTTTTGTTCCAAAGGGATAACCTACAAAAATGAGAGGAGTGGTTCTTGGTTCAAGTTTGTATCTATGTATTTTGGGTAAAGTAGGGTAACATAAGCAAACAAAACTTTTCAAATTAGAGTAAACATGTTTCTTCTTGTATAATAGTTCAGAAGGGCATTTGTTATTGAGGTAGGTAGTAGGCAGCATGTTTATCAAATAAGTTGCTGTCAGGATACATTCTCCCCAATATTTTGTTGGGAGTTTGGATTGAAACATGAGAGCACTGGCAGTCTCTAATAGGTATTTGTGCTTTCTTTCCACTACACCATTTTGTTGTGGTGTGGAGTGACTTGTTTTCTGATGTATAATTTCTTTAGACTGATAAAATGAAAGGGCTTCATGGCTTGTGAATTCAAGGCCATTATCAGATCTGATAGCATTGAATTGATTTTCAATCATGGTTACAAAGATTTTTAAAGCTTGAAGAGCATTTCTTTTACAGCTTAACAGGTGTGTCCAAGTGGATCTACTGAAATCATCCACTAATGTAAGAAAATACTTGTAGTTATTATGGGTTGTGACATGGTAAGGACCCCATATATCCATGTGGACTAATTCAAAGAGGTTGGAAGTAGTGCTGATTCTTTGGGGAAAAAGTAGTATGTTTTGTCTTGCCATGGGGCATATAGGACATATAAAAGGTTGTTTGGGTGCAAATTTAATTGGAATGGAGGATATCCTCTTCATTTTAACAAAAGGAACAATGCCAAGCCTATTATGCCATAGAGAATTTACATCATACTTATCAGAACTAGGAGAGGACTCATTCTTATTGATTGGAATGGAAGTTTTTACATCTTGAGAAGAATGACATGAATGAGAAACATGACCCACAGACTTATGTGTACTAGGAAACAGAGAAACAGGAACACATTTGCAATAAAAAGATGAAACAGTATAAGGTAATGTATTTCTTTTACTCTTCAAACATCTGGAACAAAGGTAATATAGACCTTTTTTTGCTACTACCAATCACCTGAGGCCTCTTCTCTGAAGGGGCCTGCATTAGACAAAGATTATTACTAAAGAGTACAATACATCTAAGGTGTACTGTAAGAGAATAAACAGAGATCAAGTTATATTTGAAAGATGGAATATAAAGAACCCTATGTAGAATAATTTCTAAAGAAAGTATGACATCTCCAAATTCAAGAACCTTTACTTTATATCCATTTGGTAGGCTCACTAATAAAGGATAGGGTAATTTAGTGATATTACTTAGTGCATGTTTGTTAAAGGTCATATGATTGGATGCTCCTGAATCTATAATCTAAAGATCAGCCTTTGATTCAAAATATTTGCATGAAGGTTTGTTAAAATCAATAGAGGAAGTACAAACCACAATACCTGCAAAATTGACACTGCCACTTGTGACATCCAAATTGCTAGAGGAACTTCCTGCATGTCCTATTTGTTGCAGGAGACTCATTATCTGTCCATACTGCTCCTTTGTTAGGTTGAGATTTTGATTACCATCTTGAAGCTCTTGTTCATTTACATTCTCATGAACCATGTCAGCTGGGGTCCCATGCACATTAGCCACAGCTCTTTTCCCTTTATTGAACCTATAGCTGTGACTATTTCCCTAATTATATGATTGTGGATTGGTGTTGTTGCGACTGGGATTCTGATTGTTATAAGAGTTCCCCTGGGATATCCATGTAACTTGTAATATTTTTCTTTTATATGTCCCGGCCTTTTGCAATAGTCATAAAATGGTCGACCTCTGTTGTTGTTATTAGGTGCAAAATTTGTATTGAAATTCCTGGTTCCAAAAAGTTGTGGATTCTGTGAGCTTGTGTTTACATGTAATGAAGTGGAATCTAGACTTAACTGATTTGCGGGTTTGAATTCTCTCTATTTCTCCTCTTGAATCAATAGTGAGAAAGCGTGTGCCATAGAGGGCAGTGGCTTCATCATGAGAATACTCCCTCGCACTATTGTGTATATCTCGTTTAATCCCATTAAAAACTGGATAAGACGTCGATCCTGTTCTGCTTTGTGCATAGTTTCCTTTGCTCCACAAGTACAATTGCAAGTATACTGAGATTTGACACTCAGTGTATTTAATTCTTCCCACTATTTCCTCATTTTTGTATAGTATGTAGTAATATCTAAGGAACCTATTAAATCATTTATCTCTTTCTGAATCTGGTACAATTTTGCCCCATTTGTCTGATCATATCGATCCTCTAGTTCTCTCCACAATTCCACTGAATCATTCACATACTCTACACTATCAGATATTTCCTTAGCAAAGAATTAAGAATCCACGAGGTTACCATATTTCCAATAATCGAAGTTGAGGTGAATCAGAACTAGGTTTTCTAAATTCCGGTGATGAACCCTAATTTATTCTTAACTGATAGGGCTCGCAGAGAACTTCTTCTCCAGGAACGATATCTAGTTCCATCGAATGGAACTGGCACCAAAATCATCCCGGGACTATCCGAACGATGAATGTAGAGAGGATTACCTGTATCGACAACCAATTGTTCATTTCTGCTTGAATCAGAAGTTGTGTCTTGATCGACAGTCATATTCAAAACTTCTATCAATTGAATTTAATGAAACTTGAGTAGATTTGAGATTGTCAAACCCTAGAAATTTGACGAAGTGAGATAGACGATGAAATGAGACAGACGAATTCCGATCAATGTTAGAGAAATGTCGCCGGAATCTAAATCAACATCCTTGCTCTGATACCATACCAAATATGTATTGAAGCTTGATTGAAGAAGCTCCCATGGAGTTTTGTCTAGAACATTCAGAGAGAGAACAGAGAGAAAACTGAAAAGGAAAAGAGGAGAATGAATAGTTCCGATACTCTCTATGTATGCAATTACAAGATATATATATATACTAAGTACACGTGTATATACTCTTATACACACTTGAGTACACGTGTATAAGTGGCTAATCTATTACATAAAATAATAATTATATATTCAATACATAAAATATCTCAAATTCGAGTCTTAAAATAAATAAATAAATTTTAGTAGAGAACGTTTTTTCTTTAATGGGTTTTATGCCATACCAATCGGAATTAGTTCCGATCTTAATATAAGTACTAGACCCCGAATAAAAACAAAAAAGAATTAGCTATCTAGGTTATTAAGGAAGGTGAGGCCCCATTTTTATTTGGAAAATCAAAAGGTATTAGGAATATATATGAAGCTAAGCATATCCTACCAACTAATAATGCACGCATGCATATGACGCTTTTTGGCTTGCTTTCGCGTTTGTTTCCTTTTGTCATTCGAGGTGTATTTTCACACTTTCACTCTCAAATATCTCTACTTTTTCCATTTGCTCTCTTTGTTCCGTCTCTCTCATTTCTTCTCCAAAATGGCTTTTGCAATTGTGCTCCCTTTTTGCTACAAAAGTTATGTTGGATTTAAAAGCATTGGCGCACTCATGATCATTATATATCACCTTGATCATTGCTAGGAGAAACTATTTATACTTCGATCATTGTTGGGTAATTTTTTGGAATATTTTATCTGGTCTCTGTATATAAGCTAAGCTCATAAAGGGGGAGAAGCCACTACTCTTTCTAGTTGATCTGAAATTCACCACACACACACAAAAAGCAAAATGAAAAGCCCAAATGTTCATTACTATAATGATATACTAGTAATATAAAGAAAAATTAAAAATGGGACAGTTCCAAATTTTATTTGCTAACTCGGAAAGCAAAATTTCCCTGTCATTAAGGAAAATTCCAATGAGAAATAGGTGAACTTCCTTAGTCTGAAATTTTCAAGAAAAATGTTCAATTTTATCCATCATTTTTACAATAGGTTTGATTTAACTCACATAGTGGAGTCCCATTAAGGATTAAGGGCGAAAGAGTTTTCCTTATAGTACATGAATAAATTTGAACCTTTTACTAATAAAAGATTCAAAACTGGACAAATTCATCTGTTATAATTACTTGTATTTCACGATCTAAAGATTATGAAGTATTAAAATTACTAATAAAATATTTAATTAAAGTAGTCATTTTCATTTAATTAAAATCTATTCTATACGGTCAGTAGGTTGAAACTTTCAAAAAGAAGTTCACTAATTTTGGGCAAGTGTTACTCAAACGCAAATCATAATTTCATTCAACGTTCGAAGTCTATTAGAATCCAAACAGTAACAAAATTTGGTGATTCCAACAAAGCCTACAATTCTTTTCAATTAAAGAAGGCATCCAAATGATTACAAAGTAAAGCCATGTGAGTTTCTTTTTTGAGGGTTCTTTTCTCATATCTGCTGTACATGTGATTAATTCTGCTAGCTAGCTCTAATTTTATGACGAAAAACTACCATCTCCAGCCCATCTTTTTTTTTTTAAATATTTTTCTGGTGGAAATATGGTTTCTCCTTCTCCTTGGCCAGAATTTCATACACAAATCCATAATAGAAGAATCAAAGTCTCAGCTTGTAGCCTCAGATATGCTGTGAAGTTTGGGATGCCATGTTTTGGGTTTTGCACTTGTTGAGCTCCGATGCTTTTCTTGTTTCACCTGAAAAATATAATAATTACATAATTAAAGAAAGAAAATTTGGTAGTGATATAACCAGAATTCCAAACTGTTGTTTATTGATGACACTACTTTTTTTTTCCTTCTATTTTTATCCTTTCAAAACATGAAAGAGAAACAAGTAATTTTGAAACTCGGAAAGAAACAAACAAAAAAATATCATCTTTATCCTATCTTCTTCATTTCTATTCTTTTATGAGTATGACTCAGATAATTTTGTACACAAACGTTCCTTTCCTTCTTTTTTTAAGTTCTTCATAGTTAAGCCATGGGAAAATATGAGAAATTGGATAGACATGAAGTTTGAAAAAAGGAAAATCACCTGTTTGGAGTTGTCCATTTCAGATCTTCTTTGTCCATTCTTGGACTGTAAAGTTGATAATTTCTCATGAGTTGACTTGTCTTGTTTCTCCCCGGAGTCTAGCTGTTGCTGCTGCTGCTTCTTGGCATACTTCTTCGCCCATAAACCTTTCATCACCTCTGCATAATTAACCAACAGAAAAAGAGTACAAAACTCAGTAATTAAGGACACTAAATTAATTAGTTCAGTATATATGTACTAAATTACCACAAAAGCAAAGAAAAGAAAAAAAAAAGTCAAGAACCAACCTTGAGTAGTAATTAGTCTGTAAACATGACCGAGAACAAGAGTATCCGTTGGCTTCAGCAGCTTAATCCGTGTTATACGAACTGGCATATTACCAGTACTTTTGCCTGCACTGTTATTTCTGTTTGCGGTGGTTGTCGCGGTGGCGGTGGCGGTGGCGGTGGTGGAGTTGGGGTTAGTGGGCGGACACAAGGTGGTGGTGGTAAGAAGAAGAGCAACATAATGGCCTGGATTCATTTTCATGATTTCGGTAGCAGGGACTGGCCAATAAAGTTTGTCAACTCTACCACTGGGGTGTTGGATAAGAAGTGTTGCATTATCAATGGCTTGGCAATTTCCCATCTCTCTCAATATTCTACTAAAAGCTTCTGTTTTGGGTCTCTCTCTATATTGTTTTTGTGGAGAAGAAATAGTAGTAGAAAGTGAACAGAGTAAGGGAGATAACGAAGCACAATATATCTCTTTATAGCCACACTCGTCTCATGAGGAACAGAGCCCACTACCACTTATTATTACTCCCAGATTTATTACTTCTACTTTGACCCCCACCCCCACCCCCACCCCTCCCAAATATTCGTAACGTATCTTCCATATAGCAATAATTAAGCAGTTTAAAATTATAAATATATTTTGGAATTAATTAATTCAATTCTAAGAAAATTGAGGAAACTACCTATTGTTTCTTAAAAAAAACTTAGTTTCTCATCCGGTATTCGGTACCCGTATTGGAGCCCGACTATAAGGCTATTTGGATTAGCTGATTGTAAATAGTTGATAACTTAGTAGTGCAGAAAAGTTTTTTAAAGTCCTGTAACTGATTTTGAAAATCAACATTTACGTATTTGAATAGAAATATTGAAACTGATAACATGCAGTTGATGCGATTGATTAAAAAGTACCGATAAGTTATTCTTTTATTAAAATGACTAAAATACCCTTAAATTTTTTTTTCAAAAGATTATACATTTAAAGAAAAGAATTAATAACGAATATAGAATGAAGAGAAAGTCAAGAAATTTATTTTGGGAAAAGCATTTTGTGGATTCGAAAATATTATTAAGAATAAATTAGTAAAAGTGTTGATCAAACTAAAAGTGCTTTTAAGCTGAAAAGCCGTAAGTTGTGGGTGATTTATGATCGATTTTGGCTTATACGCACTTTGAGTGCTTACCAAACGCATAAATAAGTCAAAGAATACTTAAGCCAGTTTGATCTGCTTATAAACTTAGCCAAATATCCATTATATTTTTATTCGTGACACGTGAGACTTATTCTTGGGGAAAGGAAAAGCGCTCGCTAACAAGAATTTTTCTAAAGTTTGAACTCAAAACTTCTGATCGAGGTAGGAATACTCCCATCCAGTGCATCATTGATTGTTGTTTCTAAACTAGTAACTTTTGCTTAACTTTATTCTCGTTGAAAATTGACCTAACATATACTTTCGTCTTTATATGCATCACATATGATGCCACGTGGATAATATTTTCATAAAGAATAAACAGAATAACCTAATAAATATATACGTATAATTTTTTTTATAAGAGGAGAAATTCGTAGTCGATACCGTCTCCATCCTTTGGGGGATCGTTATGTAATGAATACGTGTTTGTCCTTTATTTGACACATATAGTTGTTAAAACAAGCTATTTTAAACTTCTCAATTCGTTTTGTGAGATTGATAAAAATGGTGAATATGATAGGAAAGATAAATATATAGCAGTAAACATTTTCTGTAGTCAATTTTTAATGAAGAGCAAAGGTAAGTAAGTTCGATAGTTTATAGAAAAACAAATTTTAACCTTTTTCTTTTGTCTAATTTTCTTAGTATATAATTACTTAATTTTTAAGTTACAATAATTGATTTTAAACTTCTTAATTATATAATGGGAGATACGTTACGAAGAATTTAAGGAGCAGTTGTTGTGCATACTACTGTTTTAAGGAAGTGACTAGTATAGTACCCGCGCGATACGCGGTTATATATTTAAAAAATAGTTTAAAGATAAATTGTTACAGCTTATTGTAAAAATGTGTTGTAGGTGATAGATTTAATTTGTACGCAAAATAGTAGTAAGATGTAGTTTATTATCATATGAAGTAACATAAGATAATAGATCGACGTTCAACCACATTAAGAAAATGGGATAAAGGATGAGAATATGTTATTTACTTATTCTAAATACTATTAATGTTTAAAATGTAGGATAGCAAATTTATATATACATGTAGAACTTTCAACTCAAACATGTATACGCCATGCAAACAAACTCAAGCTTATTAAAATTTTTTGTTGTATTTTTCTGTATAAACCATTGTTGTATATGGGAAAAACAAATATCTATGTTATTTTGAATTATTTTTAAAAACTGTAGTTAAGTTTATATTATAATTAATAAAGGTATAATGTAGTGCAAGTATAATTTGGAAGAATTAATATTTGTACTTGATTCAACAAAGTTTAGTCGTCATACAAATTTGTTTTTAAATTAGGAGAAACAAAATAGAAAGTATTACTATAAAGAAGAATTATATATAATTAAGTAAAGAGCGTAAATTTATGTTTTATGACAATTTTTTTTTATTCATTATTAATATTGATCTTGTTAAATTTTTTTATTTGAAGTAATAATGTAGTGTTATTCCGTTACATTTTACAATTAATGTTAAATTCTTAAGAAGCAAATATAATAAAATGGTAGAAAATATTGCAAAGACGAACTAATATTTCATTAATTATAAATTTAAAGGTAGTTGTACAGACGGTTTTCCCACTCAACTTCAAATTTAACAACATAAATCCAAAATGGTTCACTTGGCCAAACTTCGTGATAAATGTCAGTTAAAATTGAACTTAACGGTTGCTCAAGTGATTCTAACAAAATTATTAAAGCTTCCCAATCAAGTAATGTAATTTGGTGTATAGAAGCAATGAGATGATCTCGAGTAATTTGATATTTTCTATTTTGTTCGTCTAAAGAAGGCCTAATCTCTCTAAATCTTTTATCTTTTGCCCTTTGATCTCTTAATTTTTTTTTTATTTCTGTAAGTTTAACTGGAGAAGCATTGTGCAATGGTTAACATCGATAACTAATACAAATGGCGCATATATGGGATTACATAACGTGTAAGTGAGTGCAAGTAATATATGAACATAAGGACATGCAGGCGAGGTTTGTTTTGTAATAAATCAGTTGTAATTACTGTTGATGCAACTGACTGTCACCTCGACTGTGGATGTGTAAAACGTGAAGAACATATGCAGTAAAAAAAAGGACGCTGCTTGAAGACTACAAAATAAGCTGAAAAAAGTAACTTCAGCTGTTTAAAGTTAATTTTAACATAAATTACCAAATGAATTCAAATTGCAAACTTTAACAGAATGATAAAGGTAGAGTGATTCAAATGTACTATTCATAAGTATTACTACTACTACTACTAATATTGTATATAAACTAATAAAACTGTTTCAAATTTGTCAAAATGTAAATTTGACAAACAACTTATGTTCTTTTCTTCTTCTTAAAAACTCTCTTCAATTTATTTCTTGACAATTGTGCATTCGCATCGTCTTCAACCATTGTTGCAGCATAACTTATACCTATCTTGGCAGGTCTATGTGCATTATCAAGTATTTCATTTTCTTCAGTGGAATCCTGCATATATTAAATAAAATATAAATATGTTAATAATATGTTCATAAATTTGTATTGAAATAATAAAGTCAAAATATCCTTTAAAGTTACTAAGAAGAACGACAAATCTGCAAATTTGTTATGAAATAAATCATTTAAGATATGTAAGTAGATTTATTGGTCAAGGTCAATTAAGTTATGTTTGTACCTCGCATTCCTTCGCTACATCCAACACTTGATTATTACTGAATTCAGCTTCCTATCAAAATTTAATAAATAAATGAGATTGATATAATAGTTTAAATGTATGGTGTAAAGGAAAGTTGCAGTTCAACTATGTATTATAGTTTATTAAAAAATATAGCGTACATTTAAGTCACCCGGAGGTTGTTGAAAACTGTATTTGTTAATAAGCTGCTCCTCATCCGTAAGTTTAAGCACACTATAAACTTCATTTTGTAGATGAATGTTGTCTCTCTTGACAATAACCTTAAACATGAATTTTCTTTGGAATATATCTTAAAAATAACCACACGAAAGGAATATATCTTAAAAATAGCAAAGAATTGGACCAAACATAGGACCAAAGATGAAAGAAATTTGTTGTTTATACTATGAATATTAGTATATGATTAGTTCATGGGGGGGGAGGGAGGGTCTATTGATAAATGTTGAAATAAAAGTTGTCTCTTAAGACAACCTTGATTGGACTTCACAGTGGAATCATTCACTGTACTCATACGAAACTGTTTGCATATATTTTGGAGCAAATTAAGTTTACACAACCAAAAAGTCTTTGAATAGTTTTGTTTCTAAAGACTTGCAGTTCTTTGAAAGTGTTTCTTTTTGAAAGAAAAATAATAACACCCTAAACTATATCTTCAAAACAACATATTTAACTTCTCATTATTTTAAGAAATCCATTAAAAATAAGAAAGATCTAACAATGATATATAAAGCATGTCAAGATATTTCACGACTAAAGTTTTTTGCATTCCTAACTTTGCATAATAGTTAGTGACAAGGCCAAAAGATATTTAGACTCGGAGAAAGAGTTACCTAATATTCTGGAAAATGTTAAATCATCAATTCGCAAGTGAATTTGTGCGCTCAAATTTTTTGCCAAAACATAATGATGATGCAATTTTTTTTCTGTATTGTGGACCGGAAAGAGAGGCATAAGTAATATATAATTGAGGTTAAAATATATAATGGAAGGAAAGATGTGTTGGAAAGAAACATGGGTTTAAAAAACTGCTGAAGAAACTGTGGCATAAGACAGTTAAGTTTTTGTTCCTTCAGCAGTTTTTGAAGCATTGTGTTGGAAAGAAACGTGGGGTTTAAAAACTGCTGAACAAAGGGTGGCATGCGACAGTTAATGATTTACTGGAATGAGGCAGTTTTCATGGGAGTGGTATGCAGCAGTTGTTCCAACTATCCAGCAAGTTTTCGGATAATCAATAGGAAGCACACCTGTTTTGACTTGTTGAATTCAATTCCTACAATATAGGGTGTATGTCTGAAAATGCCATGTGTTAATTTTGTATGATGCCATGTGGCTTAATTAGAAGTATTTTTCCTTGGCTTTTAATTATAGATAGATGTGAAGTATGAGAAGGTATTGCTATTCTCCCACGTAAACACATGCTTTACGTCATTCTACTGCCAAAGCTTTTACCGCTATCCACTACTCCACTAATTCAACTCACGCGCCAACTTTTACCTGCTTCTTTGCAATCACTTTGATTGGGGCTCAAATTGACCCCACTTATATTAGTAAAAAATAACATGAGCTAGCTAGTTTTTAAATTGATCATTGAAAAATAGTCAATATTTATTAATTTTTACTATTTTATTATAATACGAAAAGTTTCAGCATAATATACTAAAACTCTAACACGCAGAAAGTCTCAATATAATATATTGAAGATTGGAGCATCGGTGCTCTAATCTCCAGTATGGACCGGTATATTATACTAGAACTCCAGTATATTATACTGAATTTTCAATCTACTTATGCTGGAATTTGAGTATATTATACTAGAGTATTTTTTCGATTTTGAACAATATATTATTTTTCTTTACGTGAAAAAGTAGCTAAGTTTCGATTATTTTTAAAATTGTGTCTATTGTTGAATGATCATTTAGAAATTTGACTATTTTTTAATTTCTTCCCCCATATTCTTTTCCCTTATTAAACCATCAAAAGTGAATGAATATGTTTCTTTCATCATTCATTAAAAGTATCAAATTAGAGTTTTGATAATAAACTTTTTTTCCTTTAATACTAAAGTTTAACTATTTAAGTGTGTTAAATGCACGCTAATTTGTGCAGAATTCGATTATGATATGCCACAGGATAACATGTATGATGGCACGGGATAAAATATTGGTACAACCGTATTAATATACGAAAACAACAAATCTGAATCTATTTCACGTATAAAAATTCGGTTATCTATGCTCTTTTCCATAAACTCTTTTATATATGAGTAACGTAAAATATGTTTTAAGAAAGATACTCTCTTTGTTTCTATTGTTATAGTTTACTCGATACAAATTTAATAAAAAATAAAGACTTTAAAATTTATGACCTTGAGTATACTATAATATTTGTATAATTATAAAAAATTAATAAAATAAAAAAGTATTTCTTATAAATCAAACTAATAGAAGAAATAATGTCAAAAGTTACAAATAGGAGTTTCAAAAGATATTTTTCTACCCAAAAAAATATAACGTGAAAAGGGTTATTGATCTTGAGGATTGAAGAGCACGTGATATAAGTTGGGTAAAAGGAGGAGAAAATTGATAGGAACGGAAGGGGATGTTTGGCGTGGCTCACCAAACAAAACAAAAAATCAAGGCGTGAAATTCCGTGGGGGTAATTGTAGGATGAGATTTTTCATGAGTGTGGGGCCCTTGGGAACATTCACAACATAAGCATGCACCACACCCAAACACCCCTCATAAGTGCTTGTCGCGTGTGAAAATGTCTCTTTATTTTTATTTTATTTTTAAATTACTATTAGTGAGAGAAAAGAAAATAATTTTTTTTCTCCTTTAAACATCTTTGCTCGTGCAATATGAGACACTGGTTTTTGTCTTAGTCAGCTTTATTTCTTTTTTCACTCAGCAGCCTCTGGTATTGACCTGACTTAATACCATTTTTGCTTCCCCTAAAAGGAACAAAAATCAATATAAAATTCTACTTGCGATTTATTTTGGAAAACATTATTATTAGAAGGTAACGTTTCGCAACAAGACAAATTTATCTTGTGGTATTTCAATGAGAGTGCGTTATTTGCTAAAAGTTCCTACAACGTGACGTTTAATAATTTTGGTTCATGAACCAAAACATTAACATCTACCGTTATATCATTTGTTAAATCAAATGTAGTAACATAGAATGTTTTAAATGCATTTTATCACTTTAAGCGAAAAACTTAGGTAATATAATCACCCTAAAACAGTAGACTCCTCAGAATATTCAAGAGAAATTGAACCCAAAGACCTGTCGTCGAAACGTGAGAATCAAGAAACCATGCTGTAATGCGAAGTCATTGGCCTAATCCTTCCTTAACTTAAAGATTAAGTTTTGACCACATAGTGAGAAATTGGTAAACACATTCTGTAACGCATTAGTCTCTTTAGTCCCAGTCAAGAACATCCAAAAAAGATATACTTGTGATAGTTAATCAATTGTTTCAATGATACTGAGTAGCTTCTTTCTTTTGACCAAAATGAAGATCTTATTATAATAAGTAGTTGAAACAGTAATACATGGGCTTCTTTGCAATCATCACTCATGCGCTAGTGAGCCTCATGCCTGTGATTCAAATTACTCGTTCCATAGTAATGATATATACTTTCTTGACTTTTGACAAAGAGGATGATAACAAGTCTTGAGTACTGTTAATGCATGCATGGCTGCAATGCGTCCATATATTTTTGCATGTCGTACTCAAGAAGACTCTTCAATGGATTAGTAGACCATTTAACACAACAATAACATACCCAGTATATTTTCACAAGTGAGATATCTAATAGTCGACCATATAATGCGATAAAAATTTCAAATTCTAGTAAATTTAACTTTTAATATGTGCTCATTCTTTTCCAAACACACAAGAAAAAGAGCAACCTGATACACTAAGCTTCTTCTATGCGTAGGGTCCTAGAAAGGGCTGACCCACAAGGATCTATTGTATGCAGCCTTTTTTGCATTTCTGCGAGAGACTGTTTTTACGGCTTAAAACCTTGTCTTTTCCAAACACACAGATACACATAATCCAAGTTAGAGTTCGTGAGTTTTGTTGAACTCTCCACGTCTATAGTTTATATATTGACCAATGATATAATAATATTCACATAGTTGTATGTCATTATCATATAATAAAGAGATAAGGTCGATTTGTTTTGTAACGGGGCTCGTCACTTACTTCACGGGACTCCTCTAGATATATATATAGTTTCTCTCTCTCTACTCATCTCTCACTTAAAAGTCCAGCTTGTTGTTGTATTTTTTTTAAAAAGGTGTGAATGGGAAATGGAAGAGACACCTTTTGGATCGCACCTCTCCATAAGAGGCACCTTTTAGATTGCACCTCTTCATATCACCCTTCCTTTGTCTATAAATTTAGAGGCTTGACCTCATATTTTATATATAAAAATCAGATGAAAAAATCTAAAAATTTATCCCCTCTTTTTATATTGTTGCATTATTTTCAAATAAACTTAAGTGTCAAGTGTGATTTGCTTCGTCTGTTGAGTTCGCTGAAATTCTGCAGTTTCGATTGCCAGTGTTGCAGAATAGTTATTCCGTTCTATCCTGGGAGGAATTAATCCAAAACCTTGGGCAACAGTGAGGGATTAAATTCCTTAAGGACACACAAGCAACTTGTGGGCTCGGAATTTATTATTTCACGTTTTGTTTATTGAACTAACGTTTTGTTACTTCTCTGATTTTATGATTTTGAACACAGATTTCCAACAATCTTAAGGAATTTAATCTATTCAACGACTCCGTAAGGTCTGGCTTCCAATCAAGATTGGATCTGACTGTGAAATGGTGAATGGACAAGATATCATAAATGAAAAGTAATCAAGTCATGTTTGACTTGAGTTGTTATCTTTAATTATTCTAACAGAATAATTGTAATACCAAATGCTGTGAACATAACGAATCGTGGAACAACTTCCAAAGGGCTGGTGCCTTTGCCTCAAAAGAAGACATTGTTCATTAACGGTGCATTATAGAGAGGGAAGAAACTGTTTCAGTTGGTCAAAGAAGAATTTATTTCTTGTATCTGACTTCTAGTAGTATGCCTGATCTTATACAACTTAATCAAGAATGAATATACAAGTGATTTAGCCTTGAAGAAAGAAAAGTGTGTGAAGTCAATGTGTTGCAAACGGCAAAGAAAGAAAATGACATATCTTGATCGCTTTGGTTTGGCAATTATGAAGTTGTTACATTTTTGCCAACGCGGCAAAATTTATTTGGCCAAAGATGCAAAGGAAATGAACTACCCAAATGAGTTTTTGGTGATTTAAATCTTATGAAAATTACGGCATAAGTGGTTGGACCCTCTTCTTCGATTTTTATTATCAAGAGGTGACAATAAAACCAGGTTCTAATTCCTCTAATCATTCTTTAATTTATCTACCCTTGTGATTTATGATGTTAATTTTTTTTTATATTGGGTAGATTATTATGATCTCATAATATATTTTATTTGCATTATTGTGATGACCTAGAATAACATATGTCTAAAAGTTAATTTTGTTATTCTTTTGAGATCAAATTGTCGGTATACAATTTGGTGGCATGCTTGAAAATAAAGTATATATGGTTGTAAGTATGAATCATACTAACAATAATACTTAAAATTTGTTTGAGATCATGCAAATGATATTTTATATGTATATAATTTTTTTTTTGTTAAAGATATACATATGTTAGTTTGATAAGAATAATATATCAAACTGTTGAAATGTGTTGGGGTATAATGGTTAATCGAAAAACCATTTGGAAAGGAAATTAAAATTCTCGTGATTTTCTACACCTGTTATGGAGAATAAAATCTTCGTGATCTTCTACTCCTGCTTCGAGATAAAAATCTGCTTGATTTTGTACTCGTTCATTGAGATTAAAGTCTTTGTGACTTTCTACTCATTTGTCGGAAATTAAAGTCTAAGTGACTTTATATTCGTTTTGGAGATTAAAATCTTAGTGATTTTTTACTTTAATTTATTATTCGATTTGAAGATTAAAAACTTCATCGTTTATTAAATTTGTTGTGTCACATATTACATGGTTTGAAGATTAAAAACTTCACCATTTAATATATCCGGTATCAGGTAGTACTCGGTTAGAAGATTAAAAACTTCACCGTTTATTAATTCTGATTGTGTCAGATTGGTTTGAAGATTAAAAACTTCACCCTTTATTCTGACTATGTTATGGCACAAACAACAGTTCTTGTGGCGGGCTCAACAATGTAATATGGGCGTCGAATATGAATCTCCTTTTTGATGAAATATGTTTGGAATATGATACTATTTACCAAACGAATGCCCCTTCATTAGCGCAATCTAATGGAATCGCGAAAAAAATGAGTAGAACGTTAAAGGAAATGCTAAAATACCTTGTTGTAAGTTCTGGTTTACCCAAATCTTGTGGGAGAAGCTATTCTTACGGAATCCTTTCATACGAAAAATGAATAAAAGGAAGAAAACCCAACTTGAAATATTTTCAAGTGTGGGGGATATTTGGGTAAAGTGCAAGTTCTTAAACCCAAAAGGATAAAAATCGGATCGAAAATTGTTGATTCGTTTTCATAAGATATGCAACAAATAGTAAGGCATATCGTTTTCTGATTCATAAATCAGAAAATCCCGACATTCATATTAATACGATAATGCTGAATTCTTTGAGAATAATTATCCGTATTAAAGAAATATGAGTCGTCTAGTGAAAATCTAAGCGAACACGGGAAGAAGCAAAAGAAAGTACACCTATTGAGGTAAATCTAAGACATAGTAAACGTCAAAGGATAACTACTTCCTTTGCACAGGATTTTCTAACAATCTTGTTGGAAAATGAGCCTCAAATGTTTAAAGAAGCATTGTCTTCTTCGGAAGCACAATATTAAAAATAGGTTGTCAATAGTAAGATAGAATCCATATTAAGTAATCATACTTGGGAAAATGGTTGATCTTCCTCCAGAAAATAAACATTTGGATTCTAAATGGATTTTTAAAAAATAAAATGAAAGCTAATGGTGCTATTGACAAATATAAGGCAAGATTAGTTGTCAAAAGAGTTTAGACAACGAGAAAGCCTTGTTTATTTTGATACATACCCACCGGTAACGATGATTACATTTACTCAGGTGTTAATAGCATTAGCCGCGGTGTATGGCCTTGAAATCCATCAGATGAAATTAAAGAAAATCTTCTTAAATGTAGATTTGGAGGAAGAAATTTACATGGAACAGCCTGAAGGGTTCATGGTTCCCGAAAAAGAAACGAATGTGTGTCGACTTGTTAAGTCACCCAAACAATGACATGCGAGATTTGACCAAATAATATTGTCAAATAGTTTCAAAAATTAATGAGTGTAAATAAAATTGTTTACATTAAGAATACTTCAAGTCATATATATAGTCGTTATTTTGATTATATGTTGATGAAATATTTAAAATGTGGGGGCTTTTATCTTATGCATGACAAAAGCAAATGTCAGACGTAATGTCTAAATTGATATTTGAAACTCGTTGATATAGTAGTTAGTAAATTCATCAGTTGTTTAGTCTTAATGAAGACTAGTTGATGAAACTACTAATTCAGAAGTTGGTCACATGTCTTTATCGAAATGTCATTTTTCTTTAATGAAAATTTATATTGTTTGGTTCTTTTATGAAATGATGTCACTTTGAAGGTTGTGACTTTTCATAAAATAATACGTCTGTACGTTTTAGTATGGAAATGACCGTTCATGAACGGATATATTAATACATTGGTCTATAATGAGGTGAACCAACCAATGAACATGAACAAAATCCATTGCAAGTTGGATTTGTTTCATAAATAAAGGTGCTATAATTTGCATATCATATAGACGTATGAATAAATAGCATACAAATGCTTGGAAATGGCAGAGTGATTGAGAAATGTGTTATATATTAAGAGGTTATGATCACAATTGACGCCAATCATTCCATCTGTCATTATAATATACTACATTAAGTGTAGTCAATAATCTGATATGCAATCGAAAGTCGAGACGTATTAGTCTACAACATAAGGAAGTTTGCATTGAATGTTTACGATAATGAAATGAGTTTTGAAGTATTTGAAATATACTCCAAATTACGCTTTGCACTATAATAAGTATCCCGCGATAATATGGGGGTATAGTGATGAAAATTAGATCACCGGTTAAACCGATTCTAACCAATCAGTGGATGAGCGATGTATTGGAAATCGTCCAAACAAGTGTGTATTGATCGCTCTATAGTGGAGGCTGAGTTTGTAGCCTTAGACAAGACCGGTGAAGAAGCTGAATGGCTCCTGAATTTCTTGAAAGATATTCTATTTTTGCCCAAGTGACAATATAAAGGGCTAGGAGCGTTATGTAAAACGGAAAGTCTCGTCATATAAGACGCAGACATAGAACCGTTAGACAACAACTTTCTAGTGGAATTATCACAATCGATTATGTAAAATCATAGGATAATTTGGCGGATCCGCTTACAAGAGGCCTAACTATAGAGGGAGTTGAGAAATCATCTAAGGGAATGGGACTTTGGCCGAGGACAAGTCATCATGGCGGTAACTCTACCTAGAATTTTGGAGGTCCGAGATCTAGGTTCAAGGAGCAAACAAAGTTATGTATGACCGGCTCAACATTGTCAAATATAATATTTTAGTCCATTCTCGTGATGAAGACAATGTTCAGTAACAAGGATAAAATGTTAAGACATTTTTTAATGATTTCTAAGTTTGATACACAGTATATCAAATAGTGTATCTACAGGATAACACGTTTAGGAATCACCTATGTAAGTGTGAAGTGTAAGCCGCTTCAAGGAGAAATTTTTAAGGCTAGTTCTCCACGCACTTATGAAACCAGGCGGTGTTCATGGCTGAAACGAACACAACAACGAGAACCAAAGACGGTTAAGGGTTGGTTGTGTGACTTGTGGTTATCTAGGTATACACTAAAGCTCGACGGTTCAAAGATATCAATTCTACCGATTGACCGAGTATATCCGACATAAGTTCACTACTGAAAGTTCAAAGGGAAACCTACTTATCCAGATGCGATTAATCCTACTTGCGAATCACACAGTATTTTCATGCATATTTTTTCACATATGTCCATTCCCCATTCATGCGGGGGATTGTTGTATTTTTTTAAAAAGGGTGTGAATGGGAAATGGAAGAGGCACCTTTTGGATCGCACCTCTCCATAAGAGGCACCTTTTAGATTGCACCTCTCCATATCACCCTTCCTTTGTCTATAAATTTAGAGGCTTGGTCTCATATTTTATATATGAAAATCAGATGAAAAAATCTAAAAATTTATCCCCTCTTTTTATATTGTTGCATTATTTTCAAATAAACTTAAGTGTCAAGTGTGATTTGCTCCGTCTGTTGAGTTCGCTGAAATTCTGTAGTTTCGATTGCCAGTGTTGCAGAATAGTTATTCCGTTCTATCCTGGGAGGAATTAATCCAAAACCTTGGGCAACAGTGAGGGATTAAATTCCTTAAGGACACACAAGCAACTTGTGGGCTCGGAATTTATTATTTCACGTTTTGTTTATTGAACTAACGTTTTGTTACTTCTCTGATTTTCTGATTTTGAACACAGATTTCCAACACTTGTGTCCATAATATTAAACAGAAACATATCTTCAAAGATAATATAGGAAGAGTAAAAACATAATGGGTTAAATTGTTTTCTACCAACCTAACAACCCCATTCTATCTCAAGAGAAAGTAAGCGATAGTGTATGATTGGTGGTTGGAATTTGGAAAGAAACAACAAGGTACAGATCAAGTGGTTTCCTTTGCCAATTACCCAAGAAAGGGAGAACAAAGAATATCAAAATGCCTGGGCCAAATCCTTTGTATAGTTTTTCTGTCTTCATATCCGACGAATGACAATTCATGGTGGTCCTTTTTTCCTTTGTTTCTCCCTCCAGTACCACCACTATGATTTGGCTACACTATCTCTTATTATATAATTTTAATACTAGATCGTGACTTTGCGTCATTTATATATATACAATTTTCTCCAGAATTTAGAAAATTCTCCTAATGTTCTTCCACTTTTCACTTTTGATGTTTCTAGTGCAGAAAAGGTATATAAAGCAAAAAAGGTAACTTTTTTCCGTTGTATTTTTGTGAAATGGTACCTAAGTTTAATTTGAACTAGGTAGTATTTTTCTGCACATTAACCAGCTGGTAGAATAAAGTTCATCTCTTCGTGAAAAGGGTGCCTGAACCAGAATGGTGGCAGTGTACATTCCAACATAGATCAATATTTTGCTAAATGAGAACTATATTAGCGTTTTGTTCTCTTGTTTCTATCTCGGTTTAACTTTTGCACTCGAATAGTTTATTAATGATGTATAAACTATTAGGACATCACTTCTTAAAGTGATTGAATGTAATTACTTACAACCGTAGAAAATAAGAAAAATAACATTCTCATGAAATTAAATTGCACTGATTGTGCAAAATTCATCAGAAAAATCAATATAATATAATTAGATCATTTCTGTTTTTCCTATTCAAGGTCGTTTCGTCTCATTTACCTTTCAACAAATGAAAAGAAAAAAAAAGAATTTATTATTTCCCATGAAATAATTTTTAGAAATATAGCAACTTTTTAGCTCACGAAATAGATATCTGTATAAAAATCTGGGTTGACTTTGACTTGGACCGAGCCATGATTTGGCGCTGATACGTGTGGCCTACTTCAAGTATATATTGAGTTTGTATATCCAACGATGGATGAAATATGCGCGTGGAAAATGTTTGGTATAACGCAAAATGGTTTTTATGATAAATGGTATGCAAATTAATGAGAATGACTTCTCAGAAGTATTTATAAATAATTTAGATATAAAAAATATTAAGCCATAAACTTTCAAACCAATAACCTTCAGAACCCACAAATTTCATAAACTTTCGAACCGCTAAACTTTTAAAATTACGAAATTTCGAACCCATAAACTTTACAATTTCTAAACCCGTAAACTCTCAAATACACAAATCTCCGAACTCATAATTTTGGAACTTCAAAACTTTAAACATTTAAACCGATAACTAAATCAATTAAAACTGAAAAATATAGTTAAAAAACGGAAAAGGGCCTGATATACCCCTCTACTATGGTATATTGTTCAATTTCATCCCCCGTTATACTTTACGTCCTTTAATGCCCTTACCGTCCAACAAAGTTTCATTTTTACCCTTATTTTGACGGTTGTGCCACGTGGCACGATCTGAACCCACTACACTTATAAAACTAACCCGCCCCAATTCCCCTGCCCAACCCGCCCCAATTCCCTGCATAAAATGCCTAACACCAGCGTGATAAACCCATAAATCAAAATCCATTGTAAAAACACAGTCAAAACATCAAAATTCTAGGGCTTCTTCATCGTTCCAATTGCTAAGTATTCAGGTGGTCGGAAACTGCTGTAAGATGTCGGAAAATAGCTGTTCATCGAAGAGAATCTGCCGATGTGGGGAAGTTGCTAATCACTTTACTTCAAAAACTCTCTTAAACCCTGGTAGAAGATTTTACAAATGTCCTAAAGCTGAGGTATTTTGTATTTCTCTATTTCGATTCCTTTTATAATTCCCAACTTTTATAGTGGTCAATATTTAAAAATATTTTATTGTGGTTTGAGTAGGGTGAAGGATATGGGTTTTGGGAATGGCATGATGAAGAGTATCCTGATGCTTCTTTAATTGCAATTAACACTGTAAGATTAGAAGATGCAAATCGTGAGATTAAGATGTTCAATGTTTCTTTGGAAGCTCTTCAGGTTGAAAGAGACGAGCTCACTGATAAGATTGAATTCATAGATACTATGAAGAATTTTGAAGTTAAAAAAAATATGGAATTGGAAGCAAAAGTAGTGAAGTTGAATATGGTCATCGCAATTTTATGCTCGCTAATAGTCGGATTTGCATTCTCCTATATAATGAAGTGAAATTTTGTTGAAATTGTAGGGCTTAGGGGATTGTTGTATCAACAGTTGTATTGTGATGACATTGTAATGGCTGAATTTTCTATTGGAAAGTTTATTTGTTTAAGTTTGTGTTAACCAATTTCTTTGTCCAAATGGATTTTAAGTCATTTTAAGGACTGTCCTGTTGAGTTGGAACCAGTAAAAACAGTCATTTTAAGGACTATCCTGTAACGGATTTTAAGTCATTTTAGATCTTGGAAGTTGGTCAACTTCAAATTCATGAGTACTGTAATGGATTTTAATTCATGGGAATTTGACAACATGTTGAGTACTACAGGAGCAGCACCAAATTATACTCCTATTTTGTGTGCATAAACATTTTAATTTTTTTCCAACCAGCCTTTCAACAATATCTCTCTCCTAAATATTGCCTAAGACAACTCATATTTTGTGTGTATACTTGTTTTGCTAATAGTTTTGTCTCCCTTGTCTGTGCCGAGGTAATCATCTTAGCTATGCATCTTATAGTCTAGCTAGATAAAATGAATACTTGTAGTATTTGTGGACAGAGGAATACTCGATTAGTCGTCTGGTAGGCATACAATTGGTTTTGGCTATTATTCTGTTATACGATGCCTGAAGCTTATTGGTTCTATGGAAGCATAGCTGATGTATAGTGCCCTGCTTCCCAAATAAGTGCTACAAGGGTGTGTGCTATGCATCAAATTGGTAAAGTGTTGCAAATTAGAATTCCAAGTGTTGTAATTCTGAGATCTTCCTTAGATGGCATTGAGGGGAATCACAATGAAGGCAACCATGATTATCTACAGGTCCACTTATGCTTCTAAAGTTTGTTTCTTAGTTTCATGTTCTGATTACTGTGCTAAAGTCTGCTTGAAAAGCAAAGGTAGACTTAAACTAACACAAGCAGAACTTCATGGATCATTTTTCTCCCAATATAGCAGTGTTAAAGTCAACTTGCTCACACAGTCCATTTCATATGTGACAGTGATAACAGCCAATTTATTATCACTATAAAAACACAACAAAACATCCAACTTATTATCACTGTAAAAACACAACAAAACAACCAATTTATTATCACTGTAAAAACACAACAAAATATGATAACAACACAACAAAATCTGCGACAATGATAACAGCCAATTTATCGCACAAACTGCGACAGTGATAACAAAACACTACAAAACTTGTCAATTAATGAGGTACACTGCAGTGATAACAGCTATGATAACAACAAAAATAAGGTACACTACAGTGATAACAGCTATGATAACAACAAAAATGAGGTACACTGCAGTGATAATAGCTATGATAACATCACAATATAAACCAAGTGTTTAAGTTTCACTTTAGCTGCCAAGATACAAAATAAGTCCTAGTTAGATTATCAAGGCCCCTTTCTTGTCTTCAACTTCGCAATTCTTTGTCTTGTTTGCATCTCCAACTGATTACCAGTGATTGCTGCCTTTCCCTTCCATGTCAAGTTTACCGGGGAATATGGAAGATCAACAGGTTCACTTACACATGTGTTATCTCATGTAAACTTGATTGTCCTTGTCCTAGTGTTCGAAACTCCCTTCTGCCTTTCCATAAGTCTAGTTTGTGATTCTTATATAATAGTAGGCCTTAATGGAGGTTCAGGTCCATCATGAAAATCAGGAAAAGCATCCAAAGTTGAAGTAGGCATAAAGATAAATGACTATTGCTGCCTTCACTTGTTTGGGACACTTGGGGTGCTGATAAATTGATATCCGCAAACACCTCATCATCATTTGATGGCTTCTTCTTCTTTGTCACTTTCTGCACATTCATTGGCTATTTAATAAAAAAGAAATAGTTAATTGTAATTAAGTGTAATAGCTAAGTATTGGGCCTATATCTTTTTACATCCCCTTGCATTATGGTTTGCCTCTCCACAATTACCACAAGTCATAATTCTTCCTTTTTGAGATTGAATCCACTCCCCTTGCCTCTTGATTACCTCATCCTTTTGTCTATCTCTTTTGACTTTAGGCCTGCCAGCTTGTTTCACCACTTCTGGAGGTTCCATGGCTTGACATTGATCTAGTTTCCAGAATTTTTTACCAGGTACAGGTTGTAATTTATGCTTGTAAGTAAGTAGAAAGGCTTCTTTGATGTACCACCAGTGCATTTCCTTCAAAAGGTCTTCCTATAAATACAAGCATGATCTTATTGCATGAGGACATGGGATTCCTGAAAGATCCCATCCTCTACATGTGCATCTTTTTCCCCGTAAATTGACAATAAATTTGTCAACCCCTTCTACTATTTCAAATCCATCATCACCATTGAAATCAACCTCAATGGTCTGGGCTATCTTCAGATAGTCAGTATAAAGCTTCATGCTTTGAGGACCGTAGTCTATATTCCAAGTTCTCACCTCATCTTCATGTTTTCTCAACTGATTCATTACTTTGACTCTTATATCTTCCAACATCTTGATTATGTGATTGTATCTAGCTTCTAATATCCAAGAATTGAAAGATTCTGTAAAATTATTATCCACACCTTGATTTTTACAGACAGTATCAAAGTATGCCATACACCAACTCTGGGGTGGGTACTTTAATAGGTCTGTAACAACTGCTTCATTCAATTGTCCCAACCTGCTCAACTGATCCTTGAAGTCTGCTTCATAAGTGGCCCAAACACTCCACCAAAGTAACTTTTTCATTTCAAGACCTCTATACTCTTTGCACCAGTTTGACTCTACATATCTCACACATAACCTATGCTTTGCTTCAGGAAGTACTGCCTTTATTGCCTCCATTAATCCCTATACATATCAAAGAGTAAGAGAGTAAAGTTGGCTATTAGTAAAATTTCAGAATATTCCTGCTTTGCTTAAGCAGTAGCTTTATCTACTGTATCTTTGAAAAACAACACTAGCTTTCTTTGTAAACCAACAGTAGGTAAAAAATAACAAATACCTTCTTTGCTTCAGTAGTAGCTTTATCTATTGTTTCTTTAAAAAACAACAGTAGCTTTCTTTGAAAAACAACAGTAGGTAAAAAACAACAAATACTCCACTCAATTGTGAAGAAGAAACAGTAGCTTTCTTTAGTTTTCTTTGAATAAAAAAAAGTAAAGAAACAGTAGATAAAATAGTAAAAACATAAAGAAAAGTTATACCTTTTGCATATCCGACATAAATGTGACTCCATTGCCCATATTCAAGTCCAATGAATTGTGAAGAAGCTCCAAAAACCAAGTCCAACTTCTTTTTGTTTCCCTATCAACTACAGCCCAAGCAAGTGGATAAAAGTGATTCATATTATCTTGCCCAACTGCAACTAGTAGCTGTCCTTTAGCCTTCCCCTTTAAGAATGTACCATAAAGCCCAATAAATGATCTCAAGTCCTCTTTGTACCCCATCTTCAATGCATGAAAACAAATGTACATCCTAAAGAATTTTCTTTTGCCTTGCAACAATGTTTCTTTATATAAATTAGTAACCACATCACTCCCAGGATTACAGTCCCTCAAAGCATTGGCATATGCTTCAAGCTTGTTATAGTCATCTGTGAAACTCCCTTCCAACTTCTCCAATATCATTCTCTTTGCCTTTTTAACCTTAGATTTACTAGCATTAAGTTGAAATGAATTCTTCAGGTCTGCCCTCATTTCTTTCACCCTATACTTAGGGTTGTCTTGCAACTTCTTCTTGAAGTAGTAAGCTATAGTACTATATTCAATCCTACTGTTATCAATAGCAGGATTACAGTCATGTATTGAATTTAGTGTCTTTACTCTACACCCCCCATTCCCTTTTTCAATGGAAATAAGACATAAATGGGCAGCCCTCTACACATTTATACCTCACTCTAATTTTGTCACTTTTTAGCAGCTTTAATCTCTTTTGATTAACCAATGAATAAAGATTAATGAACTTTCTAGCTTCAGCAATGTCCTTAAAAGACATGCCTTTATGAATCTCTTTGTATTCATTAAGGTTTTCACTAGGATGCACATTCCTTTGAGACTGAAATTGTTCTAACTCTTTAGAATCATAGGTCAGGCCTTCAGAACATGCCTGATCTTCGTCTTCATCTTCACTACTACTATCATCAGTACCAACTAATACTTGAGATATGTAAGCCTCATTATGGTTGACAATGTTTGGGACATAAACACTTTCTTCACACTCATCTACAACATATACATTTAGTACCTTAAATTCATCACAGACAAGGTCCAGCAACTTCTTAATCCCTATATCTCCTTCAACTTCATAATACTTACCAGATGGGCCAGCAATTATTAATTGTTGTACCCCTATATACCCTAAGAGAAGAATGTATTCATCTACTATATCTTTAAAGGACAATGGGTCAAAATCCTTATCTTTCGAGATGTGGACCAGCTTTGTTTGATAGACTACGTGTGGCTCTTGAATCCAATCACCCCCATAATTGAAAACTAGGTCAACAAGAACCATCTACAAATATAAATAAGACAATGTAAAAATATATATACAAAAGGGACCCCACTTAATAAAGAAATCAGTAATGAAACAATAAAGAATGGGAAAAAACCAGTAAAGAAAGCATAACTGTGGGTGTAAACGCGTGATTTTTGACCCTCCCCGAGATTTTCTATATTTTAGCGTAAAATATTTAGTTTAGTTTTAATATAGCTGTTTTAGCTAAATTTGACTCTTTTACTTTATTTTTATCTTAAAATAAAAAAATAACAAAATATAGTTTTATTAATGTTTCGTAGTCATTTTAAACTTGAAAAATACAAAAATAGTACTTTATATTTTTTATCCTTTTATAAAAACGAAAATAATAAAAATAATTTTATTAATGTTTCGTAGTCATTTTAAACTTGAAAAATACAAAAATAGTACTTTATATTTCTTATCTTTTTATAAAAACGAAAATAATAAAAAATAGTTTCATTAATATTTTGTAGTTATTTTAAACTTGAAAAATATATAAAGATAGTTTTATTTTAATTATGAGTATTATAGTTATTTTGACTACCTAGGATTAATTAAATAACACCATTTTCGGTTCCGGGCGAAGAATAATATTCGGGTTCAAACTACCCGGTTTTATAATTTTCGGACCTAGCCCATAATAAACCGAGTCCACTACACTAAGGGGGGACAACACATGATGGGAATGGGGAATAAGAAGAAAAAAAAAGACAAAAGAAAAATACAAAAGGAAAATGACAAAAATAAAAAGACAAGAAAAAAGGGTGGTCTCTCACGTGAAGTGAGAGACATGTTTGTGAATGGGAGGATTTTTTTTAAGAAAAGCACTGTTCATCTTCTTCTTTAAAGAAGAAGAGAACAACGGCAGAGAGCATGGATTTTTTCGGAAGAAGAAAATAAAACCAAAGAGAAAAACACCCTCCAGCCGTCGATCAAAACGACCCTCACCTGAACGACCAACCACTCCAACGTCCCTCCATTTCCGTCGACCTCACGACCACGAAACTGGTCGACTCCATCATTTCCGACCAGCCGAACCAGACGCCAGCCACAACCAACGAAACATTAACCGATGGAGTCGAATAAATGGTTGTAAAATAGAAAAAACTAGGACACGGAAACCTTTCTCACCCATTTCTTCCACTGATTCATCCAAGTCCAATGCAACTAACATTTTGGAAGATCTGAATAGAAAGCATAATGATATGGCAACTAAGACGACGATTCCCAGTAGCCATATCCCATTTTCTACTCCAGTTAAGACACTTTATACCACAGAAGAAGAGAACAGAACTCCTATAGCAATGCCACCAATTCCTACTCCAGCTAAGACACTATATACCACAGAAGAAGAGAACAGAACTCCTATAGCAATGCCACCAATTCCTGTGCCTTCTACTCCATCAACTGTGTCTGCACCCATGCAGACGGCTATAACACCGGCTCATAATGTTGTTGTTCCTTACAATTATTCCAAGCCTGTTGAGGAGATTCCTGAAGAGATTGAATTCGAGTTCCGGCAAGTTTCGAAGTTTGAATTCGAGTTCCGTCGAAGCCCGTTCATAGGTTGTCAGCCCCGAGTTGGGGTCATTTTTGTCCGTTTTCGCGGTTCCGGCGAGGTTCCGGCGTTGCTACAATTCATGTTCAAAGCCGTGTCGAGGTCCGGTTGTGTTGTTGCTTCGTTTCAACCTGTATAATTCCAGGTTCATCTCCACTTCATTGACTCTTCATTTTTCGATTTGATTAAGTCTTGGAAATGCCGTTCTAGAGTTTGATTATGTCATATTTCTTACTTTTGTGCTTGGATTTCTTAGTTGGTAGAATCGACATTTGATGAAATAGTAGTACATAGCCTTCAGTTTTCTGTTTGGTATGTTTTAATATGTTATAGTAATACTTTAATTATTGTGAAAAAAAATTCTGGTGGTGACTTATAGTGGCCTCAAATGAAAGAAAGTTTGCACGTGATATTAAAGAAATCTAGGAGTCAAGCACCGTGGCAAATAGTAATACGTTAGTCATGTTAGGTATGGTTTTAGTCATTTTACATTTCTTAAATACGAGTGTGCATTTCATGCAACTCAAATCCAAATCCAACAACGTTGAATAAGAATGTGTCGAGGATCCGGGTGCATTTCATGTGACGTGATTCGAAACATATTTTTAGGCAACATTCTCTTTTCGTAAATAATAATAATAATAAAAGTGGTAAAGGGATATTAATTTGCATTAAGTATATAACCGTAAAAATCAGATAAATAAGCCGAATATGACAGTTAAGCGACCGTGCTAGAACCACGGAATTCGGGAATGCCTAACACCTTCTCCCGGGTTAACAGAATTCCTTACCCGGATTTTTGGTTCGCGGACCGTTAAATAGAGTCAAACATTTCCTCAATTCGGGTTTCAAACCGGTGACTTGGGACACCATAAATCTCCCAAGTGGCGACTCCGAATCTCTCAATAAATGAATCCCGTTTTGGTTGTCCTTTAATTGGAAAAACTCTCTTTTACACATTTGCGCCCCCACGGGTGCGGTAAAAAGGAGGTGTGACAGCTCTGGCGACTCCACTGGGGATGATAAACCCAGAACCACCGGTTCAGGGTTTAAGAATTCGAGCTTGGAATAATTGTTGTATTTGGCTTATTTATTATCTGATTTTATTATATGTTTGTATTAATGTGCAAAATGATATTTTTATCGCTTTGAAATTTTTTTTGAACTGTACATATAAATTGTGCCGAAACCAATCTCCTCTCTAAGTCTTCTAAATCACGAAGAAGGGTGCACTTCGTGTGACTTCTTTTCTGTATAGTGTCTAATTCCCACCTTAGAACGAGGTTTGGATAAGTTGCAAAACCGGTGAAGCTTCTGTATTCCCAGGTTGCTACCTCCTCCTCGGCTCGAGTTGTCCGCTCGGGTAAGCCAGGTCTAGAACAATAAACCCATGTTTTTAAACCTAGAATAACAAAGCTTCATGCCGGATCCCTAGTAGGAACGTTTATTTGCATCATGTTGCATTTGACTTAGGGGACTCAACACAGGGGTTGGGTCCGTCTAGGACAGGTGACCTGAAATGAAAAGACCATCCTGCTGCATCCTGTTTGTTTTATGCATATATTTGCTTCAGACTTGCAGGCTAACCGTTTTTTTTATATTGAGGAAAATGAAAAAAAAATAGTCTCAAAATAGTTTGTTTTTTTACTTACTTAAAAAGAAAAAAAACGTTTGTTGTAAAATAAAAAATGTTTGATCAAAATAAAAAAAAAATAGTTTCAAAATAGTTTGTTTTTTTTACTTAAAAAAGAAAAAAAAACGTTTGTTGTAAAATAAAAAATATGTGATTTCAAAATAGTTTGTTTTTTTACTAAAAAAAATAAAAATTTTGTTTTAAACTTAAAAACAAATGTGTGTGAAAAAATAATAAATAGTTTGTTTCTTTTAAAGATGTAGTTTGTTTGACCGAACTACGCAGGTTTGATTCTCGCCACTAGGTGGGATACGTAGGCAACCCTCATTGGGTCCAACCACCCCTTTCAAAAAATTCAAAAAATGTGTGTGTTTAATTTTGTCAATAAAATCAGAGTGATGCCGTTTTTGAAAATAGCCAAAGGTTCCGAAAGGACGCCGGAAGGCTGTTTTTGCAAAAATAGCCACTTATTGTAAATAATTTTTGGGCACAACCTTGAAACATTCCCTCGCGGAAATGTTGAAAGGTCGTAGCCACAAAATAAAGTTTGGTTACCACCCCTTTAAAAAAAAACCAAAAAATGTTTCTTTAATTTTGTCAATAAATCAAAGTGATGCCATTTTTGAAAATAGTCGAATGTTCCGAAAGGACGCCGGAAGGTTGTTTGTGCAAAAATGGCCACTTTGAAATCTTTTCTTTTTCTTTTTGAATAATAGCCTTGAAATATTCCATGTGGAAATGTTGAAAGGCCATAGCCGCAAAATCAAGTTCGGGTTCACACCCCTTTTGCAAAAAAAAAAAAAAAAAAAAAAAAAAAAAATGTGTCAAATTTTTGATTTTATTATAAATAAATTGGGTGATGCTATTCTTGTTTAAAATAAGCCGAATGTTCCCCAAAAGGACGCCTGAAGGCTATTTTTGCAAGAATAGCCACTTTGAGTCTTTGTAAATAATTTTTGGGCACAACCTTGAAATATTCCCTCATGGAAATATTGAAAGGCCGTATCCGCAAAATTAAGTTTGAGTCATCACTCAACTTTTCAAAAAAAAAATATAAAATAAAATATTATCTGTACAAAGAGTGTATATATGTACTGTCACACCTCCCTTTTTGCTACCCCACTTTGGAAAAAAGCATATAAATACACTCATAGGGTAAACCTTGACGCTTAAATACCCGAAACGGATATAATAGCATAGAGGAAGGAGTTTTTCCAATTAAAAGACAATCGGTTCGGGATTTTATTGTAATTAATCAGAGTCGCCACTTGGGAAGATAATGGTGTCCCAAGTCACCGATTGATCCCGAATCCGAGGAATTTTGACTCTTAAAATGTCTGCGAAGCAGAGGTCCGGATAAGGAACTCTGTTAACCCGGGAGAAGGTGTTAGGCACTCCCGATTCCGTGGTTTTAGCACGGTCGCTCCACTATCGTTCTTGACTTTTGTTTGACTCAAGTTATAGATTTTAACAACATAATGTGCTTTTACATTAAATATTATTTTTTAGGAATTTGCGGTATCGCGAAAACACACCTCAAGTCATACCGCAACCAGTACGCCTATGACCTTTGATGTATTTCAGCTTTACCGAGATTTGGATTTGAGTCGCACCAAGTGCACACTCATTCATAGGAAGATATATTAAAACCGGGCCCTAAAATAATGTCTATCGGCTTTTAAATATTTTGGGAGAAGCTATGGAATTCGCTATTAGCTTTCCCGGATCTATTTGTGTTTATATCATTACTAAATGGGGGGCCCCGGTGTTATTTGGGCGAGGCTCATCCCAAATTATTTATTAAATGATACTAATATTTGGCTAAGTTTTCTATATTTGTTTTTGCCTTAATCGTAATACTAACTCTATAGTAATCCAGGCCCGTCGAATTCTTACTATTTATTGGACCTGGTCTTCTTTTCGCTTGACTGGATCAGCTTCAGGTTATTGATCAATGAACCAAACAAATTCGTAGGGTAGTTCAGGCCTACGCTGTACATTGGGCCTAAACCAGATTGCAATAACAGAGGATACGATACAGGTTGCATAAAGGAATAAATACTCAGAATTGGAAATGAAATCATATCACTTTTATTCATTTTTTAGAAGATAAGAATCACTATACAATATAATCAATACTTACACCAGATTACTACTAATTAATCTATAGATGACTGGACTACTGTTGTTCCATTTGCTTTCTGCCAACACGCCTATTAACATCTTAGACATTATTTATACTAAGAAAGGACAAGAAGGGTGATTCAACTATATTAGACAATGCTTCATCAATCTGATTATTTACTAACGTTAACTAAATTATCCCAAACTAAGTGATATGTACACAAATTCATTATTAATTCTAGTCTAATTCAACATTATGAAATGTCTTGAGCCCTATTGCGAATGAACTACTATTTCTGCCTATTTTCTTTTTTGAAACCGTTACACCACTTTAAGCTATGTTTGAACACTAATTTTAACACCAAAACTGAACCCGTCTTAACATTATGGCCTATTTTACTTCTTATCTTTAAACTTGTTCAAACACTAAAATTAATTGATGAAACAGATTAACTAAATGAGCTTCGTATTACTAATGTATGCAAATGAATTGATGAGCCCATGTTTTAATAGTATTTCTATTTAACTAAGTGATGAAGGATCTACGCCATGCTATTATTACACTACTGATTTCTTCATGAAGTTCATTATTAGATTATTAATATTGCAGGTATTACTAATTAACTTATGTTTTAAGTTTTCCTAATTAAACTAAGTGACAAGCTATCTACATTATACTACTACTATTACTAGCTATTACATCTCTTGTTTTTGTTTTCTATTGCTACATATTACATTGGTCTAAGCTATGAATGCTGAAACTAATTAAAAAAATGAGATCATGACAAGGGAATTTGAAAAGGGAACTTCAATTCATTGCTTCAGCAGTTACATCTTTATCAGAATAAGGAATGTACCTGGATCAAACGAAAAGAAACCGATGAGTCTAGGGGGAGGCAAGTAAGTAACAGCAGTAAGGACTCAAGCAATGAATGCAACAGTGAGAAGGCACAGCAACAGCAACACAGCAACAGTAGTCGAAAAAAACCAACCACAGCAAGTTAAGAAATCCAGAGACTAATGTTGGAAAAACCCAGGTATCTCCCTTCTATTCTTCATATTGAAAACCCCAGATATATCTCTCTATTACTCAGATTTTTGAACCCCCAAATATTAACTCAGATTGCTCTCTCGAAATGGAATCCAAATGTGTTTTCTCAGATTACTCTTCAGAATTTCCCACCCCTTTCAGCTCTTTTGAAGGTGTATTTATAGCTAACCTAAGGCTGAAACTTGGGGAGAAAGTTATGGGATTTTCTCCCACTTCTCCCCCTCCTAAGTTTATTAAATCTACACTTAAGTCCCCATTTTCAGTTATCAAAACCCTTCCAGCATGTGCTGGAAGGTTCCAAAAGATTCCTTTTAGGGCCTTTTACTAGTATGACCTTAGGGGTTAAAGACTTTTACAGATTTCCCATTTTTAGGAGACCATTATACCCCTAAATCTCTGCAAAATTGCAGAAATCAGGAGCATGAATGTCCCTATTACCCTCCTAAGTTCTTACTAGTTACTATTTTACCTTTTCAATCCCCAATTGTGCCCCTAAGGGCACTGCTGATTTACCAGCTTGCCTAGGGCAGATTTTAGCTAGTTTTGAACCTATTTAACTAATAGCCAGCCCTGACATTAGTATTTAAGGGCTGGCCAGATTTATTTTTAGGAACTATTTCAATTTTAGCCACTTTTAAACTAATTCGAGTCAATTAAAACCAATTTATTCTTAATTAAAGCTAATTGCAGGCATAGCCTGTTTTATTGTTATGCTTAACCTATTTAAGAACTAGCCTGTCTCAAGTTGAGACTTGGCTTGGGCTATCAAAGCCATATACTGAACAGCTTGGCCCAAAACCTTTACAGGTTTGGCCACTTTGCTGTTCAGGGCTCAATATAGAGCCTGGGCTAGTTTGCATTTGCAAACATAGCCCCTTTGCACAACCAGCCACTGTTTGACAGTGAACTGTGTGTTAGGGCTTATAGAATTGGTCAACCCTTTGCAAGGTTGACCATTCTTAGGCCAATTATTTAACTAATAGCCTATTTTGTTCATTTTCAGCTAATTCCTATTTAAAACTAACTAATTAATGAGACCTAACACTAGCAACTATAGCCAATTCACCTAAGCATGAAAGCATCAACAGTGTTCAACTAACATGGAACTATTGCAGTTTTAGCCATTTCAAAAATGTAATTGCACCCATAACCATATGAAACCTAACAGTGTTTATCAACTAATTAAAATTCAGAAGAGGGATTTGATAATGTTGAATCTCAACTAATCAACTCACATTGCTCAGGTTCACATAGCAAAGATATCAATCAATCATTGAACAGAACTAATTCAGAAACAACTTATGTTAAATGACTCACTGAAAGATTCTAACATACTCAAGATTCATGGGCATATGGACACTAAATTCTCACAAAACAGTCCAGAAGAAATGAAGCATGACTTATATCATTCATGAGAACCAACTACTGGCCTTAGGACCAAACTAATTCATGTAAAGAAGATAGAACAGTATGGACATTTGAACTAGGAGGAGAGATTCTAATTAGGGTAAAACAACTAAACTAATCATGAAGGGGAGCACAAGATATCTAATTTCACAGATGAAATATTGCAAACTAAACAAAAGAACTCTAGCTATAACCAAAAGTGAGGGGCACACAAAGAAGAACAGTCATGATAGTAGAAGAAAAGTTAACTAGACTATGAAAGCTAAACAAATCAAGGACTATAGTGGAATTAAGGTAACTCTTTGACTCAATTAGAAACATAACATGACTTGAGACAAACAAAGCAACAGAACATTATGAGGAAAAATGAGAGGGACAGGAAACCTAGTTCTATCATATATCTTTCAAGCTAAAGCCACAAGAGCAATCAGAACAAATTCAAAACTATATGATTTAGTAAAAGTGAAGACAAGAAAAGAGTCAGAAGTGACTTATGCTTTAAGCAAACAGAAACAATGTTGCAAGCTAAATGAATAAAAGGACTCTAGCTAAAACCAAGAATGAAGAATACGTATGGAAGAACAGTCAGGACATCAACTTAAAAGATGAAAAGAAAACAAGAGTTAAGCTAATATCAAAACTAAGCATGCATGACAGTAAAAGAAAAGCTATACTATAAGAGCCAAAGACCATATGGTTCACAAGATGATGAAGAGAAGATAATCAAGGTAACACTTTGACTTATCAGGAACAGACCATAATTTGAAACCAACGAACAGAAGAACGAACATATAAAAATGAGCGAGTTAAGAAATCCTAATACGATTTCAGGATCTAATAAGAAACAGAAAAACATGCAAGAATACACAGGATGAGAAATATGAAACAAGAGCGGATGAACAGACAAACTGGAATAAGATACGAAAGATGAGCAAGTTAAACCTAAACTAACAGATGAAACATAAGATATGGAGAATCTACAGAATAGAATAGACATACAGAAACATAAGATGAAAGACAAGAGAACATGAACAAACAGGCAAAGAAATCAAATACATGAACAAACAAGCAAATAAAACGAGTAAAACACGAAGAAGCAGAGAAGGTAAATAAAACACAAAGAAAACACATTAGGGTCGGGGACTTAGCTTGCGGGGCCTATCCCCCGAGCTTCCTATTCCCTTTTCTTTTCCTTTTCATTCTCTCAGACTCTCCTAGATTCTCAGGCTTTCTTCTTGTTTCTCTTTTTCTTTATTCCTTTCCAGATTTTTTTTCAATCTTTTCTGATTCTTCTTTCAAGGCTTAAAGACGAAGCCTTTTTGAGATTTGAGTTGCAAGGGGGTGTTTGGGTGAGGGTAAAGAACGATTCTTGATTGGGGTTTGAACTTGGGGTCGCCGGAGTTAGGGTTCCGACGACCCTTTTTGGGATATTCGAAACGTTCTGGTGAGATTCGAAGGTAGCCAGTGGTATGGTCGGGTAGATCTAATGGAGAGGAATAGAACGGCATTGGTTTCATGTGGTTCTTCATACTTTGGTGGTCACCGGCGAAGATTCCGGTGACCGGGACTTCGAAGAACAGGGTGTTTTCTGGGGGTTTTGGGTAAAGAAGACGGAGAAGAAGAAGATGAAGATGAAGGGAGTGGTAAGAGGAGCCGGCGACCACCGTAGGAGTGGTGGCCGCCATGGGTTTCTGGACGAAGAAGATGAGGAGGTGAGGGAGACGAAGAGGCGGCGTCTCTAGGGTTTGAAGGGTGTGTAAAAATGAGCGGCCCGTTTAGACAAGGCCTTTTTATAGGCCAAATATCCGAGATAATCTCGGCCGTTCGTTTGATCAAGATCGACGGTCCTGAATGAGCGTTACTTAAACGCCGTCGTTTGTCACTTATGAGACTAAGGTCTCACACCCTCGGATCATATTGAATGAACGACTGAGATTAAATCTCAGCATTAATTAAACCAAATAACTCCCCTAATATTCTCGGCCGTTAGATTTGAGGAGACGAATGGCTGAGATCATCTCTGCTTACAGCCTTTGGACCGGGTCTGTTTGGGCTTAAGGATTGGGCCAACGATTTGGACCACAATTGGCCCAAATTCATTTACACAGCATACATATTTTTTATATTTTCTGATTTTAATGATTTTTATGTATTTTCTTTTATACTTTTTTTTTCTTTTTTCCTTTTATGAAAAATTGCAAAACCTAATTTCCTATTTACTCTAATTTTCTAATATTTTTTGGTAATTTTCTTTATTTTTTCCTAATTTCTACTACTTAAGCTATTTTACTAATTTTCTAATTAACTAACAAATTAATTACTACTATTTTTTTTTGATTTTTTCTAATTTCTTACTTATTCAAACACACAAAAATATAACTAATTTCAAGCAAAGCAAGTAATTTCACTCAAAAACATATTTATTTTAATTTTGGAATTATTTGCCTGGTGCAAAAATCATGTCCTCTTTGCTCGGGAACACGAAGAGTTTCAGTGCAAAGACAAGTGAGCAGTAATGAGAGATTTTTGCACATCAGCATATTCCGTGAAAGCATTTTTGAAAACCGTTTGACCGCACCCTGCTTTAGAGGTTGCCTACATATCCTGGGCTAAACAGGAATCAGGTCAGTGTAGTTCGGGAAGGTCTGGCAGTTTTAAAAACTACCAGACTCACTGTTGCATTGACACTGTTGAGACCCGCCGACTTACTCCTTATTACACCGGGGGGGGGAATGTAAAATGAAGATAGCTATTCTAAGCTAAGATCCTACAATTACAATTGTTCCTAATCTAGCTTTTGCTCTTCTTCCCTTTCCTGTGATGCAGAATCTTCCTTTCTTTTTTTTTGTTGATTTTCTTTGATGCTGACTCTCTTTTTTGTTGATTTTCTTGTTTTTTTTTCTTGTTGTCTCTCCTTTTTTTGTTGATTTTCTTGATCTCGAAATGGACCTGCTTAAAAACAAAACAAAACAAAAAACTACCTCTTTTCTTCTTTTTCTGCCCCAGTGTGGGCTTTTAACCGTATAAACCATGATGTGCAAAAAATATTCCCGTATTTGAAGCGGGGCGCCTAACCGTAAATTAAACGTGCAATGCGATGCGTAAAATATTCCCGTATTCGAGGTGGGCGCCAATAGAAATTAAAAATGCAATGCAGTAAAAATATTCCCGTATTTGACGTGGGCGCCTAACGTAATTTAAACGTGCAATGCGATGCGAAAGTATTCCCGTATTCGAAGCGGGCGCCTAACGTAATTGAAACGTGCAATGCGATGCGTAAAATATTCCCGTATTCGAGCGCGGCGCCTAACGTAAATTAAACGTGCAATGCGAATGCGTAAAATTATTCCCGTATTTGAGGGTGGGCGCTAACAGAATTGAAACATGCAATGCAATGCGAAAATATTCCCGTATTTCAAGGTGGGCGCCAAACAGAAATTAAACGTCCAATGCGATGCAGAAAAGTATTCGTATTCGGGCGCGGGCGCCTACCGTAATTTAAACGTGCAATGCGATGCGAAAAGTATTCCCGTATTTGAGGGGGGCGCCTAACGTAATTGAAACGTGCAATGCAATGCGAAAATATTCCCGTATTCGAGGTGGGCGCCTAACGTAATTGAAACGTGCAATGCAATGCGTAAAATATTCCCGTATTTGAAGTGGGCGCCTAACGTAATTGAAACATGCAATGCAATGCGTAAAATATTCCCGTATTTGAGGCGGGCGCCAACAGAACTGAAACGTGCAATGCGATGCGTAAAATATTCCCGTATTCGTGCGGGCGCCTAACGTAATTGAAACGTGCAATGCGACGCAAAAGTATTCCCGTATTCGAGGGTGGGCCCCAACAGAACTGAAACGTGCAATGCGATGCAAAAGTATTCCCGTATTCGAGGGCGGGCGCCTAACGTAATTGAAACGTGCAATGCAAATGCAGTAAAATATTCCCGTATTTCGAGGTGGGCGCCTAACATAAATTAAACATGCAATGCGATGCAGAAAATATTCCCGTATTTGAAGGTGGGCGCCTAACAGAATTGAAACGTGCAATGCAAATGCAGAAAAATATTCCCTCAGCCTGAGGACTGGGGATTGGATTTTGAAAGATGTTACCTCCTCTTTTTGGTATTTTCTTTTACCAACTTATCTCTTGCCTGTGAATTTCTCCACTTATTTGGCAGACTTTCTCTTTTTGGTATTTTAAATTTTCCACATCGGTCACATTCACTTTAAAGTGATTAGTGACAATTTGTTCCTGCATGAAACAAAATTTATTAGATATAAACTGCTGGCAACTGGCATCTGCCGTCCCCACTTCTTATTGCTTCCTTTGTTTTTGCTTTCTTATGCTGCATGACTTCCGACTTCCTGTCCATTTGCAGACTTTTTTTGTATTTTTCTCATTTCTCCATTTTTGTTTTGTTTTCTTTTTCTTTGGCCATGTTTGCCAAGCTTCTTTATTCTTTTCCCGAATCTCCTTTCCTTTCTGATCCCGTGTTGTTTCAACTTCCGTTATCAGGAGCTGGTAGTTAGCTCTAAAAAATGAAATGCAGAAAAATAAAAGAAAGGTAAGGGCGTTTTGGAGAGATGATAGAACTTATCTGGGTATTTGCCGGCTGATTCCGCCGACCATGCCATGTATTTAAACTCTGACCCAGTTCGTTCCAATCATTATTCTGTCTCTGAATTGTTTCCAGCCCAAACCGATATTATTTTTTGTTGCCTTTTCTCTTTTCTCACGATCGCCCTACGGTGCCTCGAAAGGTTTTCACCAATAAGACTCTCTCATTTATTCTCTCAACCTCACCATCATCTCACAGTGCCGATTAAGGTTTTCACTGATGAAACTCTCTCATTTTATTTCCCTCAAACTCACAGTCGCCTCACAGTGCCGGTTAAGGTTTTCACCGATGAGACTCTCTCATTTTTTTATTTTTTTTTTTCATTTTTCCTTTTTGTATTTTGTTTTCTTACCGCGGGTATTGTCCGATGTTTCGCTCTTCCTTTGTTGTATTTGTTATCATTTCAAAATTGATCGGAAGGTCTTTCTTTGGACTGTAACGTGGCTTTGGATGGGTTAAGAAAGAAAGATATAAAGGCTCAAAATTTCACGAGGGTTAAAAATATTTACAACTCTCGAAATTATTAAACATAACTTCTGCCCCAGTTTCAATATGTGGGGAATTTTTGGATTTTCCTTTATTGTGACTGAACCTCGGAGAGGCTGCCTACGTACCCTTTCGGGATCAAGTCAGACGTAGTTCATCCAACTTCAAAAGTTAGATGGATTTCTTTTTGACTTTTTCCCGATTTCTTTGTCTTTTCTCTTTTTTTCATTTCATTTTTTTTCATCTTTCATTTTTTTGTCATTTTTCCATCATTTCATTTTTCATTTTGGCAATTTCGATCTTATTATACTAGAGTAGTTCCGAGAGAGGGATATGAAAGAATTCATTCATTAAGGCTCAAAGGGGTTATCAATGGATAAAGTGTTTGGATAGAGAATAAAATGCCTTCGTCATTTCAATTCCAAAATCACAACAAAATACAAAACATACAATTGAAAAGGAATCATACATAGTATCTTTTGACCGCATCCGAATTGATAGCAGTCTCTACGCACTTTCCTTCAACATCTGTTAAATATAATGCTCCATTGGACAACACCCGTGATACCACGAACGGTCCCTGCCAATTCGGCGCAAACTTGCCTTTTGCCTCTGCCCAATGTGGTAAGATACGCCTCAATACCAGTTGTCCAACTTCAAACTTTCGAGGTCGTACCTTCTTATTATATGCTCTGGCCATTCTCCGCTGATACAACTGTCCATGGCAGACCGCGGCCAACCTCTTCTCATCAATCAAATTCAACTGTTCTAACCGGGCCTTTACCCATTCGTCGTCATCTATCTCAGATTCGGCTGTAATTCGCAATGACGGTATTTCTATTTCTGCAGGTATAACAGCCTCCGTTCCGTACACCAGGGTATAAGGTGTGGTTCCGATAGAAGTACGCACCGTCGTGCGGTAACCCATGAGAGCAAAGGGTAACTTTTCATGCCATTGCCTGGATCCCTCCACCATCTTTCGGAGAATCTTCTTGATATTCTTATTCGCCGTTTCTATTGCACCATTTGCCTTTGGCCTGTAAGGTGTGGAATTGCGGTGTGTGATCTTAAATCTCTCGCAAACTTCCGCCATGAGATGACTGTTTAAATTGGCTCCATTGTCTGTGATAATCACCTTGGGGATTCCAAATCGGCATATGATATTCTCGTGCACAAAATCCACCACCGCTTTCTTCGTCACCGCCTTGAATGTCTTAGCTTCGACCCACTTGGTGAAATAATCAATTGCAACTAGGATAAACCCGTGCCCATTAGAAGCGGCTGGATCTATTGGGCCGATGACATCCATGCCCCAAGCAACAAAGGGCCAAGGTGCTGACATTGTGTGCAACTCATAAGGCGGGGAGTGGATCAGATCCCCATGTACCTGGCATTGATGGCATTTCTTTACATACCTGATACAATCACGCTCCATCGTGAGCCAGTAGTACCCAGCTCTCAAGATCTTCTTTGCTAAAACATATCCGCTCATGTGGGGCCCGCATACTCCAGCATGTACTTCAATCATAATTTCATCTGCTTGTTGTGCATCTACACACCGCAATAAACCCAAATCTGGTGTTCTTTTGTATACCACTCCTCCACTGAAGAAAAATCCATTGGCTAGACGCCTGATGGCTCTCTTCTGGTCTCCAGTGGCTTGTTCCGGGTATTTGCCACCTTTCAAGTATTCTCTAATATCATGATACCACGGCTCTCCATCCGACTCTTCTTCCACAGCGAAGCAATAAGCATTCTGATCTCGGACTTGGATCTGGAGTGGATCTATATATGTCTTGTCCGGATGATGCAACATAGAGGACAATGTGGCCAAAGCATCTGCAATCTCATTGTGCATTCTCGGGATGTGCTTGAATTCTATAGACCGGAATCTTTGAGACAACTCGTGCAAACAATACCGATATGGTATCAATTTCAAATCTCGTGTCTCCCATTCCCCCCTGAATTTGGTGTACCAAGAGATCCGAGTCACCCATGACCAAAATCTCTTGAATACCCATGTCAATTGCCATCCTTAATCCCAAGATGCATGCCTCATATTCGGCCATATTGTTGGTACAGAAAAATCGAAGCTGAGCTGTGACGGGATAGTGTTGACCCGTACTTGAAATGAGTACCGCTCCGATACCAACGCCCCTGCTGTTGACGGCTCCGTCAAAGTACATTTTCCATCCTGATCTCTCCTCTTGCTCCATCTCCTCGACAAGCATTGCCTCTTCATCCGGAAAGTATGTTTTCAATGGCTCATACTCATCATCCACCGGATTCTCGGCTAAGTGGTCCGCAATAGCTTGTGCCTTCATTGCCGTACGAGTTACATAGACAATGTCGAATTCTGTGAGCAGAATCTGCCATTTGGCCAGTCTTCCCGTAGGCATAGACTTCTGAAATATATACTTCAGAGGATCCAATCGTGATATCAAGTACGTAGTGTATGCTGACAAATAATGCTTTAGCTTCCGAGCCACCCAAATCAATGCACAACAAGTTCTCTCCAGCTGGGTATACTTCACCTCGTAGGATGTAAACTTTTTGCCGAGGTAGTAGATGGCTTGTTCTCTCTTGCCCGTCTCATCATGTTGACCCAGGACACAACCGAAAGAGTTATCTAGCACTGTCAAATACAAATCAGAGGACGCCCTGGTTCTCGAGGAACTAACACCGAGGGTTGGCCAAATATTCCTTGATCCTTGTCAAAGGCTTCCCGACATTCGTTGGTCCATTTCACCGCAAAGCATCTTTCTTCAACAACTCGAAGATCGGCTCGCATGTTGATGTCAATTGAGCAACGAACCGACTAATGTAATTCAACCTTCCTAATAAGCTCACGACCTCCTTCTTGTTCTTCGGCGGAGGTAGACTTTGAATAGCCTCGATCTTTGACGGATCCAGTTCAATACCTCGCCGCCTCACAATAAACCCCAGTAGTTTCCCTGAAGGCACTCCAAAAGCACACTTCACGGATTGAGCTTTAGATTGTACCTCCGGAGTCTTTGGAAAACTTCCTTAAATCTTTCACATGATCAGGGTTGTTTTCCGGACTTTATGATGACATCGTCCACATATACCTCAATTTCTCTACGCATCATATCATGAAACATAGTGGTCATTGCCCTCATGTAAGCTGCCCCGCATTCTTTAATCCAAACGGCATTACTTTGGTAACAAGACGTTCCCCAAGGTGTAATGAAGGCAGCTTTCTCAAGATCTTCTTCGTCCATCGGATCCGGTGATAACTCGCATAATACCCACAAAAGAACCGATTTCATGCTTGGCGCAGCTTGTCGATCAATATGTGAATGTTTGGCAATGGAAAGTCATCCTTTGGACCGGCTTTATCGAGGTCTCTATAGTCTACACACACTCGGTTTTGCCATCTTTCTTTGGGACCTAGCACAACATTTGCCAACCAAGTGGGGTATTTGGTAACCCTTATGACTTTCGCCTCAAACTGCTTATTCACCTCTTCCTTTTATCTTCACGCTAATGTCCGTTTTGAATTTCCTCGGCTTTTGTTTTACTGGCCGGCATTCTGAGTAGATAGGCAACTTGTGTACCACTAGATCAGTGCTAAGCCCGGGCATGTCATCATAGGACCAGGCAAAGATGTCCTTAAATTCATGTAACAACCTTTTCAATTCATCCCTGAGGGGTGCCTCCAAATGCACACTAATCTTTGTTTCTCGGACATCATCTTCGCTCCCCAAATTTACAGATTCCGTATCACTCAGATTCGGCTTGGGTTTTTCCTCGTATTGTTTCATGTCCTTACTTATTTCCTCCAGGGCTTCCTCATCCTCACATTCTATTTCACTATCTTCCTCGATTTCTTGTATAGTAGCGTGATTGTCAGAACCGGGTCTAGAATCCTTCACGCATGACATGGCATTGGAATCAACACATGCAAGACTGTACAAAAGGAAAAATAAAGAAAAATAAGGCAAAAGTGAAGAAAAAGGAAAAACTGCATTTCATTAATAAAAGAAACGAACAATGTTCGGGATACATGGCGATTTTTTTTTCATGAGGAGAATGGGGAAACTATAAAATAACAACTTTCGGGAAACAATGATGAAATTTTGAGCTAACTACCAAGACTCCTTCCTGATAAGGAAAGGAGTAGCTTCCCAATTGTTCAATGTGACTCTGGGCCCCACAAATTGCACGTCCATGTTGCTCGTGCCTTCCCCTGCTTCAATCGTATTCACCTCCCAGAACATTTTCTTAAAACCAAGCATTTCTTCATCAAGTTGGGTCTCAATGCACTTTGCCGCAGCAGATGGTTGATATTTTGTACCAGGCCTGATAAAGATGTCGGATAATTTGGGTATGGGTTTGGGCAAGGTCCAGTTTCTCTTGGCTTTAGAGGCTCTTTGGATATCGGCAAAAGTGGGTTTGAACCCTAAGCCGAATGTACCTTTATTCTCCGAAAGCTGAACTGGCTGAGTGACTCCCTGCAGTGTTTTGCCTAATCCCCTCCCCGGTGTAAATTTGTTTTTCAGCATTTCTCTGGCCACCATTATAGCAGTTGGTGCCATCATAGGGGTTGGTAACTTTTCTCCTTCAGTAATTCTGTTCACTACTATAGCATCCGTCACTTGGTAGACCCAAGGACCTCTATCCCCATCAGCACCGTCAAAAGGTGCTACCACATTACAAGCATTTTTCTCCCCGTGTACGACAATCTCTTGCTGTTCCCACTCAAACTTGACCATCTGGTGTAGAGAAGAAGATGGTACCGCTTTGGCCGCATGAATCCAGGGTCGACCTAACAGCAAGTTATATGATACGGCAATGTCGAGCACCTGGAACTCCATCGTAAAATCAACCGGACCGATGGTCACTTCCAAAATAATATCTCCCAACGTGTTCTTACCTCCGCCGTCAAACCCTCTCACATTGATACTGTTTCTCCGGATTCTGTCCGGGCTAATGTTCAGCTTCCCTAGAGTTGACAACGGGCAGATGTTCGCGCTCGATCCATTATCAATCAATACCCTGGTCACGACTGACTCTTCACTCTTCACTGTGAGGTATAATGCTTTATTGTGTTCAGTTCCTTCCGCCGGCAGCTCCCTATCAGAGAAGGTGATTCTATTAGACTCGAAAATTTTGCTGGTAATCTTCTCCAAATGACACACTGAAATCTTCTCCGGAACATGAGCCTCATTTAGAATCTTCATAAGAGCCTTCCGGTGCTCCTCTGAATGTATCAATAAAGATAACAAAGAAATCTGGGCCGGGGTCTTTCTTAACTGCTCGACCACTGAGTACTCTTGTGACTTCATTTTCTTAAGAAATTCTTCTGCTTCCTCCTCCGACACTGGCTTCTTCAGTTGACTTTCTCTCACCGTCTTCATCTTTCTCAGTTCCTCTGGAACAAAACACCTTCCAGATCGGGTGAGTCCATGCGTTTCATTAATTTCACCAGAAATCTCTTTTCCCTTGTAAACTACTGCTACCTTGTTATAGTTCCAAGGTACAGCCTTGGTACTTAACACTGGCATTTGCACTACTGGTTTTATGATCACTGGCTCTGCACTTGCACCCTTCACAGTCACAGTTGTCTTTGTACCTGGCACTACCACTTTTAGACTTCCCATCACTACTGGCTTTGGTTTCTCAACAATCGCTTTCTCCTTCACAACTTCCTTTTCTAGCTTGTCACTCGACTTTATCATCATGACGGCTTGAGATGGTTTTTGATTGCCATCATCCTGCACCAGTTCTATCATATTCGTTTCGTGGTGATTCGGCAATGGATTCTGGGTAATGTTTGGGGCTTCGGGAGCCTGCACTTCAATTCTCCTCTCATCGATAAGATCTTGAATGGCATTCTTTAATTGCCAACACTTCTCAGTATCGTGGCCCAATGTTCCTGAACAATATTCACATCTGACAGAAGAATCAAGATTTTTCGGGGGTGGGTTCGGATTTTTTGGCGCGATTGGTCTCAACATCCCCAATTCTTTCAACCTGTGGAAAAGACTGGTATATGACTCTCCGAGAGGAGTGAAGGTCTTTTTTGCTTTGTTTCTCCAATCAGCGTCCGGCCTGGGTCTATTCTGGTTTCGGTAAGGTTTAGGGGTTGGGTATGTGTTTTGGGTATGGTACACATTGTGTGGAGCTTGAGCTCTCCACACATGGGGTGGTGGTGGTGGGTAGGCTTGGGCTTGTGGGTGGTGGTAATGTGGGACTATTGGTGGGTATGGTGGTGGTGGTGGGTTATATGGGCTTGGTGTGTTGTATGGGTTTGGCGGATAAGATGGTGGTGGTGGGTTATATGGAGTTGACGGGTTTGGCGGGTGTTGGCGATATGGTCTTGGTGGGTTATAATGTGGGTTGCGACTCCATGGCCTGCTTTCTACGGTTGCTACCTCTTCCTTCTTCTTCTTTCCCATCACTCCTCCGCTTCCACTCTGTATAGCTTGATTGGTGGCTTTGATAGCCGAAAAACTCATAATTTTGTTTGTCTTCAAACCCTCTTCTACAAAACTTCCCATTTTCACAACTTCGTTGAAACTCTTTCCAATTGCTGACACTAGATGGCCGTAGTATGTTGGCTCCAAAGCTTGCAGAAAACAATCCACCATCTCTCCTTCTTTCATCGGTGGATCCACCCTAGCGGCCTGTTCCCTCCATCTAAAACCGTATTCTCTAAAGCTCTCTCCCGGCTTTTTCTCCAGCTTGGTAAGGGATAACCTGTCGGGTATGATCTCCAGATTGTACTGAAAGTGACTAGCGAAAGCTTGCGCTAAGTCATCCCAAACAAACCATCTTGTGTGGTCCTGTCGGGTATACCATTCCAGGGCTGATCCACTCAAACTTTGGCTAAAGTACGCCATCAACAATTCATCTCTTCCTCCCGCGCCTCTCATCTTGCTACAATATCCTCTTAGATGAGCTACCGGATCCCCGTGTCCGTTGTACATGTCGAACTTGGGCAACTTAAATCCTGCAGGAAGCTGCACCTCAGGGAACAAACACAGGTCTTTGTAGGCTACACTTACTTGCCCTCCTAGCCCTTGCATATTGCGGAAAGCATTCTCAAGACTTTTTACTTTCCGAGCCATCTCTTCCTGCCCGGCACTTGCTTCTATCATAGGAGCGTGAGACTCGTGTTGTCTGAAAGTCGGCTCCGGGGGGTAGTAATGAGGATCCTGGATATGAAACATTGGTTCACTAGAGGATTTGTGTATAGCAGCGGGTGGAGGTGCCACGTATACAGGAGCAACTTGTGGTATAGGAGGTGGTGCTTGCTTGGTTGGAGGTGGTGGCATTTGGGAGGTGGAAGCATAGTAGTGAGGGTAGTCGGGGTAGGTGGAGGATGAGTTCATTGTTGGTGGCTCGGGGTTAGGATTGGCTGGAGGGACATATGCAGGGTTAGCAGGGTAGGCTGGTAGTGGTTGACCTCTCGACCAGGCCTGGTACATTTCAGCCATCTGTTGTCTTAACTTGTACATTTCTTCTTTCATCCCCGCCACATCCACGATCTCTTCTTCGTGAGCAGGGTCTACAATGGTTGCCTCGATCTCCTGGGACACAGCCTTTGTCATCTTTTTGTACCTGGTGTTGTATGGGTGGGTAGCCAGTATGCCAGTTGCCTAGAAAATCCGGACTCACAAACATCAACACTCGTTAGTTGTTAGCGCATAAATGACTTAGATAGCTACGGGCGCATTTGCTCGAGTCGTTATGCATCATCCCGACCGCTGCTCACTTCAATCATCTTTTTCTTTTTCCGCTCTTTTGTTTTCTTTCTTTCTTTTCTTTTCTTTTCTTTTTTGCTTTTTCTCTTTTCTTGCTTTTTCTCTTTTTTTCTTTTCTTGCTTTTTTTGCTTTTTCTTCTCTCTCTGTTTTCATAATCACGCTCCTATTTATTTGCCTAGCGGATATGAAGGAAATGACATAAAGTAAAAGAATTGGTAACAACACTTTGCTTTCTCATTGATAATTCAAAACCTTGATTACAAAGTGATGTTTAAGAAAAAGAAAAATAAAATAAAAAGACGATGCATGACCTAAGAGTACATTAATGCACCTAAGTGCCCGCGAGGCATCGTTCGGCCTTGCCGCGGGCCTATATGCTAAACCCCTTTGAAGCCTATCCAGGCCGGCCATGACTTGTTGTACAAAAAACTTTACTGCAGATACAAAAGTCCTTCGAGTCATATCTTCACAAAGCTGAGTCTTTCTGGTGATGTATTGGGCTATGCGAACAATTTTTTCTCTGATGACCCCTTTTTCTTGCAATAACCGACTTATTTGTTGATTGCGAGCGTCCAAGACATGTTGGTTGTCCTTTTGCACCTGTTGTAGCTCCAATTCTAATCTAGCCATGGTCGTGTAGCAATATTCTCTTTCTTCCTCAAGATCTTTAATAATCTTGTTGCTTTTGGCCGTGGCTGAGATTATTTTCTTTCTAATCTGAGCTACTTCGAAATCATGCTTGTCTTGCAGCTGTTGAACCAATTTGGCTCTCTTCTCAACATCTTTATCCATTTGCTTCCGAGCCATGACTAACTCTTTCTCTGCTTTATCCAAATCGAAGCTATAGTCATTTACCTTTCGCCGGAGAATCTCAATTAGCTTTTCATCCCGGGCCGAGCGAACCGGGGTCTCGGATGCAACTTTCATTTGAGCCATTTGAGCTCTCAACATCTCATTTTCTTTCTTCAACTGCTTCTTCTCCACTTCATTGGATGCCGCTTGTAAACCGCTTTCGAAATGAAGATTTCTTAGTTTATCCTCCAACAGACTGATTTTAGCCTTATATTCCTTTTCCTTGGCCGCCCATTTCTGATTTTCCTCGGATTGCTCTATCAGGTCTTGCAAGTGAGGTCTCTTTGAAAGACGTTCGTGTTCAACCCCTCGTCGGTACCAGGTGGAGTATCCAGGTGATATCTCCCCTCTTGCTCTATTCGGCACACAAGTATCAATCTTCGGATTTTGGCATTCATTCCATATTTGCCGGATTCTTGCTTCCGGGAATTGCCCGTCTGGACCAATCTCCACGGCCTGCACACTGAGATCCCCATCTCTCGGAATAATCTGTCGCAGGGCTCTGTAGGGTGCATAAGGTTGTATACTCTTCAAACCCATGATCAAAAATGGCGATCCCTCTGTTGGCATGTATATCACCTCGTCAAGAGGTAACCAGTCATACGTCCAATCAATTTGACCGTTAGTTAGTGATCGAAGATACCCAATCCAACCTTGGACTCCCTCTGGCAACCTTACTTCCTTTGTCCTCGCATTGAACTCTTCCAAACATGTCCGATCGGCCGAACCATAGCTCGAGAATGAAGGGTGGTGACACAGATGCTCGATTAGCCAAATTTGCAAGATCAAGTTACACCCTTCGAAGAAGCTAGCCCCTGCTTTGCACGCAGTCAGAGCTCGATAGATATCCGCAACAATCATCGGGGCCAGAGTACAGTTTTCTTGTACTATCAGTGTGGTAGCTACCCCGGCGACTTTTATATTGATATGGCCATCTTTCCTCGGGAATACAACAACTCCAAGAAATGCCACCAAAAATGCGAACCTCCGGTGTTCTTCCCATTTTGCCCGGTTGGACTTACAACACAACTTGTTGGTTGGGTCGTTGAAACCCCCAACGTGTCCAAACCTATTGTAGATGAAGCTTAAAGAACAAAATCCGTTGGCCAGATCTTCATTATGAACATTCCGGGCAATTTTCAAAGAGTCGAGGAAGCGATGTATTGTCACCGTCCTCGGAGATACCGGGTATTTTCCTTTCAGCGGAACCTCGGTCTTCCCAATGTAAAAGGCAATCTCCTCCAAAGTTGGGGTAAGTTCAAAATCTGGGAAATGAAATACGTTGGGTGCCGAATCCCAAAACGTGACCAACGCTCTAACCACATCACCTCGAGGAACTATTTCGAGTAACCCCGTAAGTCCTTTCAAGTACCTTTTGACCCAGTCTTGACCATCGGATCCCATGTCCTGCCACCATAATCTCAGCTCCAAAGGGATTTTATTTAGGGAAAATTGTTCATTCATCATCGTGCTCGTCCCTGCACATTTATTAAGGTGATTTTATTTAGAAAAGGAAAAATCTTTTTTAATGCAAGTTTTCAATTTTTGAATGAAAGAAAAGGAAAATGATTTTCGAAGTGGCCATTTTTGCAAAAACAACCTTCCGTCGTCCTTTCGGAACATTCGGCCATTTCCAAAAATAGCAATCACCTCGATTATTTAAAAAGAAAATCTTTTTGGTCTTTTTCTAAAAGTGTGGTTGGACCCGTTTAAGGGTTGCCTACGTATCCCACCTAATGGCGAGAATCAAACCTGCGTAGTTCGGTCGGATTATTTGACTAATTATTTCAAAAAATGTTCCACCTATTTTTTCAAATTTTCAAATTTTTCATGTACCTATTTTCTATAAAACATTATTTTCCTCTCTCTCTCTCTTTTTTTTTCAATCATTTTTCCAATCTCGGGATTTTTGCCGGTCCGCATAACGATCAAGGACAATAAAATGCAACACATAGCATGCTCGGTCTTTTCAATACCGGTTCACCTGTCCTAGACGGACCCAACCCCTGTGTTGAGTCCCCTAAGTCAAATATGATGCAAATAATCGTCCTAGACCTACGTTCAAAATCTTATGGTTTCATGGATTGCTAGACCGTGTACCCGAGCGGACAACTCGAATCGAGGAGGGGGCTACGTACCGGTGACCCGCGGAGTCAATCGGCTTTGTAACTTATCCGGCCTCTGTTTTCTTAATTCAAGGTGACTTTAACAGAAAGGGGAGTCTCAACCAGTAAGCACATCCCCGAGGGAGAAGAGAGAAGGATTTTCGGCACAGTTTTATATACATTTCACATAATATCAAAGCGATAAAGCACATAGCATGTTGTTCAAATCACGTAATGAAGTCAAACAAAAACGCAAACGGCAGTTCTAAGGAGCTCGAGTTCTTAAACCCTGAAATCGAAATTTAGGGTTGGATCCCCAGCAGAGTCGCCAGAGCTGTCACACCTCCCTTTTTACTACCCCAACATGCGTAAGGAGTATAAATACACTTGTAGGGTATACCCCGACGCTCAATTACCCAAGACGGATAAAATCACGTAAGGGAAGGAGTTTTTCCAATTAAAGGACAATCGGTTCGGGATTTTATTAGAGATTAATCACAGTCGCCACTTGGGAATGACAATGGTGTCCCAAGTCACCGGTTAATCCCGAATCCGAGGAATTTTGACTCTTATAAATGTCTGCGAAGCAGAGGTCCGGATAAGGAACTCTGTTAACCCGGGAGAAGGTGTTAGGCACTCCCGGATTCCGTGGTTTTAGCACGGTCGCTCCACTGTCGTTCTTGACTTTTATTTGACTCAGTTATAGATTTTAACAACATAATGTGCTTTTACATTAAATATTATTTTTTAGGAATTTGCGGTATCGCGAAAACACACCTCAAGTCATACCGCAACCAGTACGCCTATGACCTTTGATGTATTTCAGCTTTACCGAGATTTGGATTTGAGTCGCACCAAGTGCACACTCATTCATAGGAAGATATATTAAAACCGGGCCCTAAAATAATGTCTATCGGCTTTTAAATATTTTGGGAGAAGCTATGGAATTCGCTATTAGCTTTCCCGGATCTATTTGTGTTTATATCATTACTAAATGGGGGGCCCCGGTGTTATTTGGGCGAGGCTCATCCCAAATTATTTATTAAAGGATACTAATATTTGGCTAAGTTTTCTATATTTGTTTTTGCCTTAATCGTAATACTAACTCTATAGTAATCCAGGCCCGTCGAATTCTTACTATTTATTGGACCTGGTCTTCTTTTCGCTTGACTGGATCAGCTTCAGGTTATTGATCAATGAACCAAACAAATTCGTAGGGTAGTTCAGGCCTACGCTGTACATTGGGCCTAAACCAGATTGCAATAACAGAGGATACGATACAGGTTGCATAAAGGAATAAATACTCAGAATTGGAAATGAAATCATATCACTTTTATTCATTTTTTAGAAGATAAGAATCACTATACAATATAATCAATACTTACACCAGATTACTACTAATTAATCTATAGATGACTGGACTACTGTTGTTCCATTTGCTTTCTGCCAACACGCCTATTAACATCTTAGACATTATTTATACTAAGAAAGGACAAGAAGGGTGATTCAACTATATTAGACAATGCTTCATCAATCTGATTATTTACTAACGTTAACTAAATTATCCCAAACTAAGTGATATGTACACAAATTCATTATTAATTCTAGTCTAATTCAACATTATGAAATGTCTTGAACCCTATTGCGAATGAACTACTATTTCTGCCTATTTTCTTTTTTGAAACCGTTACACCACTTTAAGCTATGTTTGAACACTAATTTTAACACCAAAACTGAACCCGTCTTAACATTATGGCCTATTTTACTTCTTATCTTTAAACTTGTTCAAACACTAAAATTAATTGATGAAACAGATTAACTAAATGAGCTTTGTATTACTAATGTATGCAAATGAATTGATGAGCCCATATTTTAATAGTATTTCTATTTAACTAAGTGATGAAGGATCTACGCCATGCTATTATTACACTACTGATTTCTTCATGAAGTTCATTATTAGATTATTAATATTGCAGGTATTACTAATTAACTTATGTTTTAAGTTTTCCTAATTAAACTAAGTGACAAGCTATCTACATTATACTACTACTATTACTAGCTATTACATCTCTTGTTTTTGTTTTCTACTGCTACATATTACATTGGTCTAAGCTATGAATGCTGAAACTAATTAAAAAAAATGAGATCATGACAAGGGAATTTGAAAAGGGAACTTCAATTCATTGCTTCAGCAGTTACATCTTTATCAGAATAAGGAATGTACCTGGATCAAACAGAAACCGATGAGTCTAGGGGGAGGCAGGTAAGTAACAGCAGTAAGGACTCAAGCAATGAATGCAACAGTGAGAAGGCACAGCAACAACAACACAGCAACAGTAGTCGAAAAAAACCAACCACAGCAAGTTAAGAAATCCAGAGACTAATGTTGGAAAAACCCAGGTATCTCCCTTCTATTCTTCAGATTGAAAACCCCAGATATATCTCTCTATTACTCAGATTTTTGAACCCCCAAATATTAACTCAGATTGCTCTCTCGAAATGGAATCCAAATGTGTTTTCTCAGATTACTCTTCAGAATTTCCCACCCCTTTCAGCTCTTTTGAAGGTGTATTTATAGCTAACCTAAGGCTGAAACTTGGGGAGAAAGTTATGGGATTTTCTCCCACTTCTCCCCCTCCTAAGTTTATTAAATCTACACTTAAGTCCCCATTTTCAGTTATCAAAACCCTTCCAGCATGTGCTGGAAGGTTCCATTTAGGGCCTTTTACTAGTATGACCTTAGGGGTTTGAGATTTTTACAGATTTCCCATTTTTAGGAGACCATTATACCCCTAAATCTCTCCAAAATTGCAGAAATCAGGAGCATGAATGTCCCTATTACCCTCCTAAGTTCTTACTAGTTACTATTTTACCTTTTCAATCCCCAATTGTGCCCCTAAGGGCACTGCTGATTTACCAGCTTGCCTAGGGCAGATTTTAGCTAGTTTTGAACTTATTTAACTAATAGCCAGCCCTGGCATTAGTATTTAAGGGCTGGCCAGATTTATTTTTAGGAACTATTTCAATTTTAGCCACTTTTAAACTAATTCCAGTCAATTAAAACCAATTTATTCTTAATTAAAGCTAATTGCAGGCATAGCCTGTTTTATTGTTATGATTAACCTATTTAAGAACTAGCCAGTCTCAAGTTGAGACTTGGCTTGGGCTATCAAAGCCATATACTGAACAGCTGGGCCCAAAACCTTTACAGGTTTGGCCACTTTGCTGTTCAGGGCTCAATATAGAGCCTGGGCTAGTCTGCATTTGCAAACATAGCCCCTTTGCACAACCAACCACTGTTTGACAGTGAACTGTGTGTTAGGGCTTATAGAATTGGTCAACCCTTTGCAAGGTTGACCATTCTTAGGCCAATTATTTAACTAATAGCCTATTTTGTTCATTTTCAGCTAATTCCTATTTAAAACTAACTAATTAATGAGACCTAACACTAGCAACTATAGCCAATTCACCTAAGCATGAAAGCATCAACAGTGTTCAACTAACATGGAACTGTTGTAGTTTTAGCCATTTCAAAAATGTAATTGCACCCATAACCATATGAAACCTAACAGTGTTTATCAACTAATTAAAATTCAGAAGAGGGATTTGATAATGTTGAATCTCAACTAATCAACTCACATTGCTCAGGTTCACATAGCAAAGATATCAATCAATCATTGAACAGAACTAATTCAGAAACAACTTATGTTAAATGACTCACTGAAAGATTCTAACATACTCAAGATTCATGGGCATATGGACACTAAATTCTCACAAAACAGTCCAGAAGAAATGAAGCATGACTTATATCATTCATGAGAACCAACTACTGGCCTTAGGACCAAACTAATTCATGTAAAGAAGATAGAACAGTATGGACATTTGAACTAGGAGGAGAGATTCTAATTAGGGTAAAACAACTAAACTAATCATGAAGGGGAGCACAAGATATCTAATTTCACAGATGAAATATTGCAAACTAAACAAAAGAACTCTAGCTATAACCAAAAGTGAGGGGCACACAAAGAAGAACAGTCATGATAGTAGAAGAAAAGTTAACTAGACTATGAAAGCTAAACAAATCAAGGACTATAGTGGAATTAAGGTAACTCTTTGACTCAATTAGAAACATAACATGACTTGAGACAAACAAAGCAACAGAACATTATGAGGAAAAATGAGAGGGACAGGAAACCTAGTTCTATCATATATCTTTCAAGCTAAAGCCACAAGAGCAATCAGAACAAATTCAAAACTATATGATTTAGTAAAAGTGAAGACAAGAAAAGAGTCAGAAGTGACTTATGCTTTAAGCAAACAGAAACAATGTTGCAAGCTAAATGAATAAAAGGACTCTAGCTAAAACCAAGAATGAAGAATACGTATGGAAGAACAGTCAGGACATCAACTTAAAAGATGAAAAGAAAACAAGAGTTAAGCTAATATCAAAACTAAGCATGCATGACAGTAAAAGAAAAGCTATACTATAAGAGCCAAAGACCATATGGTTCACAAGATGATGAAGAGAAGATAATCAAGGTAACACTTTGACTTATCAGGAACAGACCATAATTTGAAACCAACGAACAGAAGAACGAACATATAAAAATGAGCGAGTTAAGAAATCCTAATACGATTTCAGGATCTAATAAGAAACAGAAAGACATGCAAGAATACACAGGATGAAAAATATGAAACAAGAGTGGATGAACAGACAAACTGGAAGAAGATACGAAAGATGAGCAAGTTAAACCTAAACTAACAGATGAAACATAAGATATGGAGAATCTACAGAATAGAATAGACATACAGAAACATAAGATGAAAGACAAGAGAACATGAACAAACAGGCAAAGAAATCAAATACATGAACAAACAAGCAAATAAAACGAGTAAAACACGAAGAAGCAGAGAAGGTAAATAAAACACAAAGAAAACACATTAGGGTCGGGGACTTAGCTTGCGGGGCCTATCCCCCGAGCTTCCTATTCCCTTTTCTTTTCCTTTTCATTCTCTCAGACTCTCCTAGATTCTCAGGCTTTCTTCTTGTTTCTCTTTTTCTTTATTCCTTTCCAGATTTTTTTTCAATCTTTTCTGATTCTTCTTTCAAGGCTTAAAGACGAAGCCTTTTTGAGATTTGAGTTGCAAGGGGGTGTTTGGGTGAGGGTAAAGAACGATTCTTGATTGGGGTTTGAACTTGGGGTCGCCGGAGTTAGGGTTCCGACGACCCTTTTTGGGATATTCGAAACGTTCTGGTGAGATTCGAAGGTAGCCAGTGGTATGGTTGGGTAGATCTCATGGAGAAGAATAGAACGGCATTGGTTTGGAAGCGGTTCTCATACTTTGGTGGTCACCGGTGTAACTCCGGTGACCGGGACTTTGAAGAACGGTGGTATTTTTTCTGGGGTTTTGGGGTATTATAAAATGAAGAAGAAGGAGAAGAAGAGGGGAGTAGTAAGAGGAGCCGGCGACCACCGTAGGAGTGGTGGCCGCCATGGCCGTCAGAGATGAAGAAGATGAAGAGGTGAGGGAGACGAAGAGGTTAGGGCGGCTAGGGTTGTGAATTTGGCAAAATGGCCACCACTTTCGGACAAAAGCCTTATATAGGCGGGGGAGATAAGGTGATCCTGGCCGTTGATCTGATGAAGATCAACGGCTGTTACTAGCGTTACTTATACGACGTCGTTTGTCACTTATGAGACTAAGGTCTCACACCCTTGGATCACATTGAATGAACGGCTGAGATTAAATCTCAGCATTAATTAATTCTCTTATAATTCAACCACTATTCTCAGCCGTTGATTTGAGGAGACGAACGGCTGAGATCACCTCTGCTCACAACCTTTGGACCGGGTCTGCTTGGGCTTAAGGACTGGGCCAACGATTTGGAATCACATTTGGCCCAGATTCAATTACACAGCATATATATATATATATATATCTATTTTTTGTATTTTCTGGTTTTAATGATTTTTATGTATTTTCTTTTATACTTTTTTTTCTTTTTTCCTTTTATGAAAAATTGCAAAACCTAATTTCCTATTTACTCTAATTTTCTAATATTTTTTGGTAATTTTCTTTATTTTTTCCTAATTTCTACTACTTAAGCTATTTTACTAATTTTCTAATTAACTAACAAATTAATTACTACTATTTTTTTTGATTTTTTCTAATTTCTTACTTATTCAAACACACAAAAATATAACTAATTTCAAGCAAAGCAAGTAATTGCACTCAAAAACATATTTATTTTAATTTTGGAATTATTTGCCCGGTGCAAAAATCATGTGCTCACAATCATGATAATCACATTTGACATTTGAACTTCTTCAGTCTTGTATTGGCCTGTGTCGGTGCTGAATGATGCCCCATAGGCCCCAGGATTAAATTTTATATTTACATTTTCTTGATAAAATTTTGCAAAAAAAGAGCCACTTTGTCTGAATAAGCCATTATACGGCCAATTTATGAAAATATTCTTGTGTTGGTTTATGGTGACGCCGAACGATGCCCCATGAGCCACGAAAAAAAAAAATTTAAGTTTATCTTTCTTAAATAAATTTTGCAAAAATAGTCATTTTGTCAATAAGCCATTATGTGGCCAATTTTGTAGAAATAGTCATAATTGACACCAAAAATATTCTTTTTCTTGTAGAAATTTCCTACACAAGTTTGTAGTTGGAGTCGGCTTCTATAATTTTCCTTCAAAGAAAAAAAAATCAAAAAAATCAAATAAACATTTCTTTATTTCTTGCATTAATTTGCAAGAACTACGCTCGGTCTGATTCATGCGGGGTCATGATACGTAGGCAATCTCCATAAGATTCGACCACAGCTGTATATGTATATATATGAAGAAAAAAAATGAAAAAAAATGAAAAAAAAGAAAAAAAAAAGAAAAAAAAAAGAAAGCAAAAATATTGATAAGTGTCACACCTCCCTTTTTTACACATTCACACGTATAAACATAATGTGCCACTGTTTAATACTACACCCCGAGAAGAGATATAATAATAATCAAGGAAGGAGTTTTTCCACTTAAAGGACAGTCGGAACGGGATCAATTTATTTAATTTTTCGTAGTCGCCACTTGAGAAAATAATGGTGTCCCAAGTCACCGGTTTAATCCCGAACCGAGGAAATTTATGACTCTCTATTACAATCTGCAAAACTAGAAACCTGGATAAGGAATTCTGTTAACCCGGGAGAAGGTGTTAGGCACTCCCGGATTCCGTGGTTTTAGCACGGTCGCTCAACTGCGATTTTTGTTTTTATCTAATTTCTTTATATATTTCAATAATGTGCTTTTATGTTTCGCTTTTTAATTTTAGAAGAATTGCGACGTCACGAAAACACATTTTGAGTCACACCGCAACCAGTACGCCTGTGACTTTAATGTATTTCAGTTTCGCCGAGAGTAAGATTTGGGTCACATAAATGCGCACCCGTAATTAGGAAAGTATTTTATTTACAAATCGTGCCTAAAGAGTCTACCGTCTTTATTAACTTTGGAAAAGACCGTAAAATTCACTAAATGGTCTTCCCGAGTCTAAGTTTTCATAATAATTATTCGAGGGCCCCGTGTATTTGATTTTCTAACGAGGCTCATCTCACTTTATTAAAGGCCAATCCTAACATAATTCTATCCTAACCTAACACGTCCAGTTATCACATTAAGCGTGTATGACCTTTCGTATGTTACCACATCAAAACCATTTATGAAGAATTGATCATCCAAAAGGTACTATAACTGTTGAACATGGTCAGTTATTGCATCTGGGAAGGATTGAGCTTGAAGAAGCTCTAAACGCGCAGAAGGTGGAGCAAACTGCAATATGTAGTCTTCATTTTCTTTAACCGTCCCGTAGAGCCAGTTTAATTTTAAAGTAAACACTTCCACTGTTAATAAAATCGCTACATAATGAATTTTAGAGTTTAAACTAACGTCTGTGAATTATAACTTCATAGAAAAATCGGATCCAGCACTAATGAGACAACATTAAGAAGGATATTGGTAATGCATCAAACTTCTTAAATTACTGTAGCCCCAAAATCTATGAAATGCAAACTCATATCTCGGAAAAATATGTTTAACTGAAGCAAACACACAACAGACACGAAAGCGACGACAAATCGCCATAACATCCAAAGCCGACGAAGCTGATATTATAAAATAAATAGAAACAATCTCACAAGGCAAAGATAAGAAAAACACTTGAGACATCAAATTGCATTAGTCAAGAGCAAGTTAAGGAAAACGAACCTGATACGAATCTTCAAATGCAACCTGAAAATGCTTAACTACAGAAAACTCGGACAGCAACGACTTAGCTTCCTTCTCCATCGAAGGCAGAAGAAAATTGGAAAATGCATCCTCAAGTATTAACTTTCTCTGCTCATTCCATAACTGAGCAGATTTACTCACACCATCGCTGAGATAATGATCTCTCGAGTCAGTTATCAGCTTGTCAAGAACAACTTCGGACAACTTGATAGTAACTTTGAGGAGCTTCTCCTCTTCAGCCTTCTGTATGAGAAACCACTGTGCATCCTCAAAATCAGAGAGATATTTATCCCGTAACCACTTTACTCCAGTAAAGTGATGGAAGGAATCGATCACCACATTCCCATCAGGAGTAGGACTCGTTGATACTTTCGCGTCATCCATAAAGGTCTTGTGCACCTGTTTCCGGACACTAGGTTCATAGCTTATGTCAACTGCCGCCATGTGTCTAGCGCCTTTAAGCACAGCTTGCGGTGTTTCAAACATTGCGCGTGTGAAGTTCGACGCCATCTCCTCTGGTGTTTCCCTAGCATCCTCCAGCTTTGGCAGAATGTGACAACCAACTTACACTGGATCGATGTACCCTCAATATAGCGTGGAAATCAACTGTAGTATGCCTCGAGCTCAAAATGTATTAAACCGCATATGAAAACTCGATTAGGTACCGGAAAACTCGCCCGAAAATGACATCGATCAAACATTATTATCGAGCATCTCTAATGAGATTACAGCAACTAATCGGCAGAGACAAACTTAAAAGATGGACGAAATAAACTTAAGATCAAGATGGACCGAAGAAATTTGAAGGAAACATCTTTCAATTCATTAACAAAACTTCAAGCCAAACTTTGTACAATAGCCATAACCATGGAGATAAGAAAACTGAAATCAAATAACAACCTCGGAACCAGAATCGCAAATAGAACTTAACCAAACAACGGCAATGACGAGCTCGGCAATCAATTCTTACTCAATCGAATTCCATAGCGAGCGGAAGAAGAACAAACAACGAACCAAAAAATTAAGAACAAAATCCAAAGAATTTAAGACCTAGAATCTGATTTTTCAATCTCAAATTTTCCGCTGACGTTTTCTTCTTATTCTTTTGAGTTCTCTCTCAATTTTTTTTTTTCTGAAAATCGCCTAAAGTCTCCTTGCCCAAAGTTTTATCCCCCGAAAAATCTCCCTCAATTTTCTCTCCAAAAATCTCTCCAAATCTGATTAGCTCCCCTCAATTTTTTTTTTCTTCGCCCAGGAGCTCCCCCTCTGTATTTTGGCGTGTGTGTGTGTTCTCTTTACTGAAGGAGAGGGTGGGGATAGAGACACGGTATTTCTGTGTCCCTAAGGTGTGAGGGATTCTGATGGGTTTAAAAGTGGGTTGGGCTTGAGTGTGGGTTAGTTTGGGTGAATTTGGGCTAGAGTTTGTCTTGGATCCGTTTGGGCCTGGATGGCTGGGGTGTTTTGAGCCCAAACTATTTTTACTATGATTTATTTATTGTATTTGCTTGCCTTTGTATTTTGTATTTTGTATTTTTGGTATTTTATAAAATTGAGAGATTAAACTAACAATTAAACTAATTAAAGTCTAAAACCATTTAATAACTATTTTGTAGTAATTTCCAATTAAAATAATAAAATGCTATTTTTTTATATTTTTCTTTAATTGTTCTAAAATGAATTAATACCTACTAAATGAGAAATTGATTTTGTAAATGTAAATACATATTTTTTTGTATTTTTTATATGATTTAACATGAGCAACTAACACACAAATTGTAAAAATAAGAAAAAGTTATTTATTTTGAATTTATGGGAATAACTCATATATAGGGTAAAAATCACGTGCTCACAATAAGGACTCACTGATTCCATTTCTAACATATTTTGTTTGAAGTGTTGAGAAAATTGAGGTGGTTGGTTTGTGGTGAACCGGAAACACAAGATCCAGGAAAACCTTATTTTGATCCAAGACAGCGACATCCAGAATATCGCACAGAGTCCTTCACCCGCACGCCATGATGCACACTTTGTGGGAATGTATTGACTAAAACTAAAAATGTTGAAGCGGATAGTAGCCTTGGTAATATTGATGTGAAGCTCAGTGGCCAAAATGTCATGTTTGGTAATTGGGAAGACTCTCCATATATTGGCCAACCAGAGTGGAGTTTTGGTGGTTTATTTTGTTGTCATTTCTGTCGTCCAAATTATTTCGGGGTTGTTAATCGGGATATTGTCTTGTAACCCAAACCTTTCTATCATTCTATTCTATCCAGTTTTCTGCGGGTTGTAGTCTCTCGTTTAGTGTTGTCTAGGTTTGTTCACAGGGTCTTACCCTAGTTTATTATGTTTGTCGTGTCGTCCGAACCGTTTCACTGTCTAATACAATTATCCGTCTTCCTTTATTTCTAGTCATTTTTCTTTGATTTAAGTCTTTCCTCTTTATAGTCCCTTTTTTCTGTCAACTCCAGTGACATGGCATCCACACATAATTTTGGCCTAATCTTGAAAGTTAATCATGAAGCAATTAGAAGATGATCGGGGCATTTAAAGGAAATAAGAACGGTTTGAGATTATTCGAAGCCCGAGTCATGAGAAACTGGGGCAAGTAAAAGAAAACCGTTAAAGGCAAGCTGGCCAAAATTGACATGGGGTCATTCATAATAAGGAAAATGAGAGTGTTGCCCAACAGTGCTTCAAAGATATGACGAATATTAATTGTGTTGTTTACACTTGGCATGTTTTGAAGATTGGAATGACGAAGGCATTTTGTTCTGCTATCCAAACACTTTATCCATCGTCAACCATTTGAGCTTTATTTTAAATTCTTTCATACCCCTCCATCGGAATTAGTTGCAAAGACTAGAAACTCAAGTTTGAAAGGCAAGAGAAGAAAGGGATAAAGAAAAAGTAAAGAAAAAGAAAACAACAAAAAGAGATAAAGAAAAGAAAAAGAAAAATGTGTGAAAAAAAAACTTGAAAAAGAGGAATTGGGAACTACGTTTGACTTGATTCCTTAAAGAGGATACGTAGGTGCTTCACAGCTCGGTCATAGTGTAAATAAAGAAATAAGAATTCCCCAAATATGAAACTGGGGCAAAGAAAAATTGTATTATAAATAAAGTTAGGTCCGAAGGTTGTAAATTTTGAACCCAAAATTGATTTGTTTGAGCCTTTAATACCCTTTCATTCTAGCCCTATCCGAATCCCACATTACGGTCCAAAGAAAGACCTTCCGATCAGTCTTCAAAATAGGCCAAGTCAAACAAACACGAGAGTCTCATCAGAATATGACACTTTGATTCCCAGCAGAAAAAGACTCTGATTCCCAGCACAAAGGAACTACGAGAGAGTCTTGGCAATGACACCCCAATCCCCAGCTAAAAGTAATACAAATGAGAGAGTCTTACCGGTGAAAACCTTCACAGGCACCATAAGGCGACGAAAGCCGAGAGAAAATCAAAATGAGAGAGGCTTGAAAGTGAAAACCCTTCGGGCACTACAAGTCGAATAAAGGTGATAATCAGATGGAAATCACGAGACAGAAATCGTGAAAGGAAATTAACGACGAAGGATAGGCCATATGTGCATGTCATGACCAGTAGAGTTGGTATCCGCGTTTGATAAGTTTTTATAGTTGTTTCTGGTTAGAGAGTCAGTCCTCCCTTGTCTTCTATTTGTTGTTTCTTTTTATCTTTCTCCTTTTGTCAAAATTCTCCATCAAAGTCAGTCTAGTCAAAACATAGTGAGAAATGACTTCAAAACTTGCCACCAACTTTCCAATTATTATGCAAGGCAAGGAAATGCCATTGACGACATAGAAGTATGGTGCAAAGAAGATTATTAAACTGGGGCAGAAAATTTTCTTTTCAGTTTGAAAATTTTCTGGAAGTCAATACCCACTTGGGGAAGAAGGAAAGTCTTAAGGGAAATGGTCTTCGAACCGGTGTCATCCTCAACAGCCTTCAAGAAGAGTGAAACACCAATTTTGAGGAAATGAAAATCCCCCAGCAATGTTATCTACAACAAGTTCCGAGGTGGTCGGACAACACAGAGTGGTAAAGGAAGAAAGGAAATCTCATCTTCAACAAAATAACCCCCAGCAAGTTGAGAAACACAGAAAGGGGAAGGGATAAATGGAAAAACCCATCCCCAGCAGGAATATCATCTCCAGCAAATGAAATCATTCCCCTACAAGTTTTGGGAACCCCGAGCGAGGGAAAGGAGAAAAGGAAAAAACCACCACACAGGAGCGGCACAACCGCTCACAATGTTTTGAACTAACAAATTTTCTTTGATTTGAAACAGGGAAAGAAAGTGCTATTGATAGCAGAAAGTCATGCCACAAGGAAGAACACCAATACTGGGGCAGAAAATTTTCCGCCGTTGTTGAAAATTTTCTCGGAGAAACGAGGAAAGCAATTCAAGATGACGTATCAGGTTTGTCCACCTTCAAATAGGATGTTTCAGGTTTGTCCACCTTCGAACAGGACATCTCAGGTTTGTTCACTTTTTGATATCATGGGAGTATTCACCCTTGAATAGGATACAATGGGAGTATTCTCCCTCGAATAGGATACAACGGGAGTATTCGCCCTCGAATAGAATACGATGGGAGTATCCGCCCTCAAATAGGATACGATGGGAGTATTCGCCCTCGAATAGAATACGATGGGAGTATTCGCCCTCGAATAGAATACGATGAGAGTATCCGCCCTCAAATAGGATACGATGGGAGTATTTGCCCTCGAATATAATACGATGGGAGTATTCGCCCTCGAATAGAATACGATGGGAGTATTTGCCCTCAAATAGAATACGATGGGAGTATCCGCCCTCAAATAGGATACAATGGGAGTATTCTCCCTCAAATAGGATACGATGGGAGTATTCGCCCTCGAATAGAATACGATGGGAGTATTCGCCCTCGAATAGAATACGATGGGAGTATTTGCCCTCAAATAGAATACGATGGGAGTATCCGCCCTCAAATAGGATACAATGGGAGTATTCGCCCTCGAATAGGATACAATGGGAGTATTCGCCCTCGAATAGGATACAATGGGAGTATTCGCCCTCGAATAGAATACGATGGGACTATCCGCCCTCGAATAGGATATTTTACGTTTGTTTTATTTTACATTGTCCTTTGCATATTTCATAAATTATTGCCAGAATGCATTTTTAATTCAAAAGTTGCTACTAAAAGCGGGCGCCTACCTGTATAACAAAAGGCAAGTCTTCAGTCTTTACATTGCAAGTCTTGAAACCAGTAACCCACCATAAAGCAGAAAGTTACAACAAGAGTTCCCAGCGCAAATTCAAGCGCATGAGTCATAGAAAAGGAGGAAATAAAGAAGATTTCCCCAGCAGCATTATCCCCAGCAGGTAAGTAATCAATTCCAAAGATATCCCCAGCAGTCAAGAGAAAAATAACACGACCCAGAGGAAAGCAATTCCGAAACAAGGTAATTCAGAAGAAAGGATGGACCAAGAGATGATGCAGGAAGAAGAAAGTGGTATGTGAAGCAAAGGAAGGCGATATGGATAGGATGAAGTTAGTGAGTTGTAATTGAAGTCAGGGAGCCCGCCTGGAGAATGGAGTGGCGATTTTATTTTGAAGTAGCAGTTGAAGTCAGGGAGCCCGCCTGAAGAATGGAGTGGCGATTTAGTTTCGAGTTATAGTTGAAGTCAGGGAGCCCGCCTGAAGAATGGAGTGGCGATTTATTTTGAAGTGGTAGTTGAAGTCAGGGAGCCCGCCTGAAGAATGGAGTGGCGATTTAGTTTTGAAGTTATAGTTGAAGTCAGGGAGCCCGCCTGAAGAATGGAGTGGCGATTTATTTTGAAGTGGTAGTTGAAGTCAGGGAGCCCGCCTGAAGAATGGAGTGGCGATTTATTTTGAAGTTGTAGTTGAAGTCAGGGAGCCCGCCTGAAGAATGGAGTGGCGATTTTATTTTGAAGTAGTAGTTGAAGTCAGGGAGCCCGCCTGGAGAATGGAGTGGCGATTTAGTTTTGAAGTTGTAGTTGAAGTCAGGGAGCCCGCCTGGAGAATGGAGTGGCAATTTATTTTGAAGTTGTAGTTGAAGTCAGGGAGCCCGCCTGGAGAATGGAGTGGCAATTTTATTTTGAAGCAGTAGTTGAAGTCAGGAAGCCCGCCTGGAGAATGGAGTGGCGATTTATTTTGAAGTTGTAGTCGAAGTCAGGGAGCCCGCCTGAAGAATGGAGTGGCGATTTATTTTAATTTGGTCGAGGAAAGCGGTTTGCTTAACAGAAATCCCCGGCATGAATCCGAATGCGTAAGCAGAAGCAAGGCAACAAGGATCGGAAAGATAGATTCAGACTCCGAAGGAGAATAGTTCAAAGATCAAAAGGAAGGGACTACTGATCGGAATTCGGCAATCAAGATAGGCCGAAATAACAATTGTCAGAAGAGAAGAAGCATGTGAAGAAACACCAGAGCCAGCAGGATGGCAAGGAAACATGACAAGATCAAGTTGAAAAGATAGATAAGAATTTGCAATACTGTAATTTAGTCTAGCTTCTTATTTTTCGCTTAGTAGAAGTCAGGGAGCCCGCCTGGAGAATGGAGTGGCGATTTTATTTTGAAGTAATAGTTGAAGTCAGGGAGCCCGCCTGAAGAATGGAGTGGCGATTTATTGTTGAAGTTGTTTAAGGAAAGCGGCAGAGTGTAACGGAAATCCCCAGCATGAATCAGAAGGAAGGCAACAAGGATCAGAAAAGATAGATTCAGACTTCGAAGGAGAATAGCTCGAAGATCACAAGTAAGGGAAATCACTTCGGAGTGCAATGCAAGTTAGCAACAAAAGAAGCTTGCGACCAGAATGCGAGTCAACAGTCCGAGATGATCAACAGAAGATAGTCACAATGAAAAAAAGGCAAGGAGTTAATCCAAGTGCAGAAGTTGATGAAAGATGTGGTGCGCTCAAGATATGGCCGAGGTCACAAGCACACCATACCTGGTCTTGATCCGAAAAGCAGCACCTGCAACTAGCAAGTATCAAAGGTTCAAATTTAGAGTCCGCATGAAGCACCAACCAATACTCAAGATCAAGCTTCAGAAGACTTATAGATAGGAATCTTGTAACTAGTAGCTGATAGGCTTAGTTAGTCTTTCTCATGTTTTGATTTTTGATGTAATAGCAGGACTACGGACCGGAACTTCGATGGAACGGAACCTCGACGGAACGACACCTCGACTGGCTCTCCACCTCGGTTACTCCATATTCTTACTCACTTCTGAACTACACGTGGCCTGATTCCTTTATAGCCAAGGATATGTATGCAGCTCAGATACAAGGGCTCGGTCACGTTCCTCTTCTTTTAGTTTAGTCCCTCCGAATAAGGGTCGGGTCAAAAACACTTGTCTAATCGTTCTTTGTCTGAAAACTCTTTGTGTTTTCAGTCAAAGAGGGGCAGCTGTAAACGCGTGATTTTTGACCCTCCCCGAGATTTTCTATATTTTAGCGTAAAATATTTAGTTTAGTTTTAATATAGCTGTTTTAGCTAAATTTGACTCTTTTACTTTATTTTTACCTTAAAATAAAAAAATAACAAAATATAGTTTTATTAATGTTTCGTAGTCATTTTAAACTTGAAAAATACAAAAATAGTACTTTATATTTTTTATCCTTTTATAAAAACGAAAATAATAAAAATAGTTTTATTAATGTTTCATAGTCATTTTAAACTTGAAAAATACAAAAATAGTACTTTATATTTCTTATCTTTTTATAAAAACGAAAATAATAAAAAATAGTTTCATTAATATTTTGTAGTTATTTTAAACTTGAAAAATATATAAAAATAGTTTTATTTTAATTATGAGTATTATAGTTATTTTGACTACCTAGGATTAATTAAATAACACCATTTTCGGTTCCGGGCGAAGAATAATATTCGGGTTCAAACTACCCGGTTTTATAATTTTCGGACCTAGCCCGTAATAAACCGAGTCCACTACACTAAGGGGGGACAACACATGATGGAGATGGGGAATAAGAAGAAAAAAGACAAAAGAAAAATACAAAAGGGAAATGACAAAAATAAAAAGACAAGAAAAAAGGGTGGTCTCTCACGTGAAGTGAGAGACATGTTTGTGAATGGGAGGATTTTTTTTAAGAAAAGCACTGTTCATCTTCTTCTTTAAAGAAGAAGAGAACAACGGCAGAGAGCATGGATTTTTTCGGAAGAAGAAAATAAAACCAAAGAGAAAAACACCCTCCAGCCGTCGATCAAAACGACCCTCACCTGAACGACCAACCACTCCAACGTCCCTCCATTTCCGTCGACCTCACGACCACGAAACTGGTCGACTCCATCATTTCCGACCAGCCGAACCAGACGCCAGCCACAACCAACGAAACATTAACCGATGGAGTCGAATTAATGGTTGTAAAATAGAAAAAACTAGGACACGGAAACCTTTCTCACCCATTTCTTCCACTGATTCATCCAAGTCCAATGCAACTAACATTTTGGAAGATCTGAATAGAAAGCATAATGATATGGCAACTAAGACGACGATTCCCAGTAGCCATATCCCATTTTCTACTCCGGTTAAGACACTTTATACCACAGAAGAAGAGAACAGAACTCCTATAGCAATGCCACCAATTCCTACTCCAGCTAAGACACTATATACCATAGAAGAAGAGAACAGAACTCCTATAGCAATGCCACCAATTCCTGTGCCTTCTACTCCATCAACTGTGTCTGCACCCATGCAGACGGCTATAACACCGGCTCATAATGTTGTTGTTCCTTACAATTATTCCAAGCCTGTTGAGGAGATTCCTGAAGAGATTGAATTCGAGTTCCGGCAAGTTTCGAAGTTTGAATTCGAGTTCCATCGAAGCCCGTTCATAGGTTGTCAGCCCCGAGTTGGGGTCATTTCTGTCCGTTTTCGCGGTTCCGGCGAGGTTCCGGCGTTGCTACAATTCATGTTCAAAGCCGTGTCGAGGTCCGGTTGTGTTGTTGCTTCGTTTCAGCCTGTATAATTCCAGGTTCATCTCCACTTCATTGACTCTTCATTTTTCGATTTGATTAAGTCTTGGAAATGCCGTTCTAGAGTTTGATTATGTCATATTTCTTACTTTTGTGCTTGGATTTCTTAGTTGGTAGAATCGACATTTGATGAAATAGTAGTACATAGCCTTCAGTTTTCTGTTTGGTATGTTTTAATATGTTATAGTAATACTTTAATTATTGTGAAAAAAAATTCTGGTGGTGACTTATAGTGGCCTCAAATGAAAGAAAGTTTGCACGTGATATTAAAGAAATCTAGGAGTCAAGCACCGTGGCAAATAGTAATATGTTAGTCATGTTAGGTATGGTTTTAGTCATTTTACATTTCTTAAATACGAGTGTGCATTTCATGCAACTCAAATCCAAATCCAACAACGTTGAATAAGAATGTGTCGAGGATCCGGGTGCATTTCATGTGACGTGATTCGAAACATATTTTTAGGCAACATTCTCTTTCGTCAATAATAATAATAATAAAAGCGGTAAAGGGATATTAATTTGCATTAAGTATATAACTGTAAAAATCAGATAAATAAGCCGAATATGACAGTTAAGCGACCGTGCTAGAACCACGGAATTCGGGAATGCCTAACACCTTCTCCCGGGTTAACAGAATTCCTTATCCGAATTTCTGGTTCGCGGACCGTTAAATAGAGTCAAACATTTCCTCAATTCGGGTTTCAAACCGGTGACTTGGGACACCATAAATCTCCCAAGTGGCGACTCCGAATCTCTCAATAAATGAATCCCGTTTTGGTTGTCCTTTAATTGGAAAAACTCTCTTTTACACATTTGCGCCCCCACGGGTGCGGTAAAAAGGAGGTGTGACAGTGGGAAAAAGACACAACTCAAAGCATAACATTACAATAAAAAATGCATATTTGTCAGTCAAGAAAGTAGAACATTACAATAAAGAATGCATAGCTACCACTTTCCAATGTACTTAATCACATGCATAAAGGATATTTGGACCCCATTCGACCATACATGAGCAAAAAGACACAACTCAAAGCAATAATAGACCATCAAAAATCAGAAATTAAAGGACCACCACAAAAGATGTACATGCACAACAAAATAACATTAAATCGATAAACTATATAGTAGGAAGCATGTATAATAACATTTTCATATGCACATTTACAAGAAAAAAATACCCTAGCTCGAAACATTAGGAAGAAATCGAACATTCTTCAACAAAATTAGCAGAACCACAACTTTACTTAGTTGAATCATGAAATTTTGTAAGAAAAACTAACCTTTTTGAGTCTCAGAACCTCAACTTCATCACTGATGGAAACCCTAGATGGAGACATTCCCGTTGTCGTTCCTCTTTCTCAATTTTTATCTTTTGTTTATGTCTTATTTACTGTTATTTAGTATATTAACTTATGTTTTCTTTTGGGGGGGGAGGGGGGGCGAGGGAATTGGGGCGGGTTAGTTTTATAAGTGTAGTGGGTTCAGATCGTGCCACATGGCACAACCGTTAAAATAAGGGTAAAAATGAAACTTTGTTGGATGGTAAGGGCATTAAAGGACTGAAAGTATAACGGGGGATGAAATTGAACAATATACCATACTAGAGGGGTATATCAGGATCTTTTCCGTTTAAAAAATATTTGGGAGGGGGGAGGGTTGTTGGGAGTAGAACGGGAAAAAAAGAAATTTAAATTATAAAAAAAAATCTTTTTTTGTTGGTTTGAGGGAGCGGGGGGGGGGGGGGGGGCAGAGTAAAACGAAAGAAAAAAATTATTAATTTTTTTTGTAGGGGAAGGGGAAGGGGGAGGGGTGGGTGGTGAAGAAAAACTAAAAAATAAAAATTTTGAAAAATGCAAAAACTAAAATAAGGTAAAAAAATTGCAGTGTGTGTGGGAAAGGTTATGTGGGGGGTGCAGTGGGGTGGAGGGGTTGTAAGGTGGGTGGTAATGGAAAAACCAAAATTGAAAAAAAAAAAAAAAAGAGCTTTTTTGAAAGGGGTGAGGTGGGTTGGAGGGTGGTGAAGGTAGAGAAGAAGTTTTGGAAAATATTTTTCCTTCTCACGATAAGCAAAATATTTTTCTACATTTGGAAGAAAATATTTTCAAAATATTTAAGCCAACCAAATATAAAAAAGTTAAAAAATATTTTTCGAAAAATATTTCTTTCGTACCAAACACCGCCATTGTATTATATATAGAGTTTAAGTTGTATACGTGTTAATGAAATTTTTACACCATCACATTAACACTTATAGTAGCCAATCGGCAACGTCTTTTATTTTTAAGATTACAAATCTCATAATATAAATCACATTTATGGAAACTTATAAATATTCTTTGGTGATATGATAGTGTAAAGAATTTCATACACTGGTTGGTTGTGTATATAACTTAAACGCATAACCCTTATAAATGCATTTCCTATAGTTTTCTAGTTTGACAAATTAATTCAAATAATTAAGACTATTATTTTGATGTGTGACACTGCGCTTGAAGCGTAGAGAATGTCATTCCTAGCTTTAATTTTGATGGCAACATTTATCTTCCAAGATACAGCAAAATTTGACTCTTTAAAGGTTTCATTCTCTGCTATAATAAATGCTTTAAATAAAGGGTTGACACCCTTTAATATGAAAATAGGAATAATTCACATAAGGTTGCTTCTGAATCAATTAACATCTTGTGGGTCGAGAAATATTAAATGATTTTCTATAACTCTCATGGAATAGTTAAGATTTGATACAACGACATTCTTCAAATATTAAAACTCCTTCGGTAAGATTATAATTTTCATATTTTAGAATGAGCCACATGTTAATGTAAGAACTGAACTGTGTCTTCTTGTTATTCTTATTTTTTAATTTAAATTTTTTTTTTGTTGCTAAATTTCTCTTGCACCAACATCTAAAGGTCCGTATAAAATAGTTGTAAAAAAAAAAACACTAGTCTAATCGAATATGCTGAGCTTTCTGTTAGAAATTGAAAATCGAACGTTTCCACCCTTCAATTGTATTAAATGCGAAGAAAAAACAAGTGAGTAGCAAAATTCTTGATTTCTTTTTGTAGTACTATTAGTGGGTAAGAGCACTAATATTTGCAGGTCCCAGTATCTGTACCTTTGTATTTTGACATTCTAGGCACACCAATTATGTGTTCGCACTAAACAGTGTCAAGCATCACTTTGGGTTTTCAAACTGATTCCGATTATTTAAAGAAATTGGGTGTTAATTGATTGGAAATTAATCAGCTCACTTTCTTGAAATACTAACCGATTAAGGAAAAAGTTTACTGATCAAATCACGAGAGATTAATCATGTTTGGAAAGTCATTTAGAAATTGAATTTGAGTGTAATTGAATGTAACTACACAGTTTAGCATATTTGTTTGGCCTAATAATTACTTGCTCAACATGAAATTTGGTGTACTTACACTCTCTAATTCACGAGGGGAGGTGAGAATTGGTGGTAATTACACCGTGTAATTACAAGGTTATTTTTTATTTTCTTTCCTTTTTATGTTAATTTTAATTTATTTTCTTTATAACTTTTTATTTCTATTATTTTAATTTTTTTAAATTTTATTTTTACTTTTAATTTTTTTTAAATTTTAAAATATATTTTTCTTTGTATGTTATTTATCTTTTATTTCTTGTTATTTCATGTAATTGCTTATATTTTATTTTTATTTATTTTATTATTCTATTTTTTGAAACTACACCTCCTAATATTATAAATTATTAGTCATATAATGAGTGATGTAATTAAAGTAAAATTTTGCTGTTGTAGTTATAAACTTATTATGTTTCCTAATCTAAAATTATAGTGGAACTTACTATTATTATGTTGGAATTTAACATATGCTAAATAATTTTTTGAATTTTTAAATTGAGTTATATTCATAGTAGTATTGGCTCACGTCGCATGTTGTTATTTTTTAGTTGGAATTGATAGATTAGTTTTGCCAAACATTTGAATAATATTATTATATTATTGTAACGACCCGACCGGTCGTTTTAGAAAATCACGCCCCAATCCCTAATTTAACTGTTCCCCTAAGTTCATTTCTGCTATTGTGGTTTGTCGGGAGAGTCGGTTCTGAAATTTGGAGCATTTTGGGACACTTAGTCCCTAAATGAGAACTTTTAAGCTAGAAAATAGCCCGTAGCAGGAACAGTGTTAAGACGATCTCGGAACGGAAATCCGATGGTTCCATTAGCTCCGTTAGGTGATTTCAAGGTTGGGAGCGCATTCGGAATGTATTTTGGAGGTCCGTAGCTCAATTAGGCTTGAAATGCCGAAGTATGAAATTTTGGCGAATCCGAACGTTAGGTGAGATTTTGATCCGGGGGTCGGAATGGAATTCCGACAATTTCTGTAGCTTCGTTATGTTATTTTGGATATGTCGGCAAAATTTCAGGTCATTCGGACGTCGTTTGGTCGGGTTTTTGATCGAATGTTAGTTTCGAAAGTTTTGAAGAAACTTAGGCTTGAATCCGTGTGTAATTGGTGATTTTGATGTTTAGGATGGTGTTTTTATGATTGGAACAGGTTCGTATCATGTTTTGGAGTATGTTGGTGGTTTTCGTTGGGGTCCCGGGGGCCTCGGGACGATTTCGGATGCCTAACGGGTCATTTTTGGAAGTTTTTGGACTGCTGTTCTGGTATCTGGTATTGTTCTTCGCGTTCGCGAGGGTCCTATCGCGTTCGCGAAGAAGAATTTGGCCTCTAAGACTTTGTTCTTCGCGTTCGCGATGAAGGCATCGCGTTCGCGAAGAAGGATTTTCCATCAGAGACTTTGTTCTTCGCGTTCGCGAAGAGTCCCTCGCGTTCGCGAAGAAGGATTTTCTGTCGCACAGGTCCTACTTCGGAAGCTCATATCTTTTTATCTACAAGGAATTTTGAGGTGATTCAAAAACGAAAGTTGTAGCTCTTTGAATCTAGTTTTCAGAAAAATATTATAATAGTCATTTGGAGTTGGGTGTAAAAAGTTATGACCATTGCAATAGAGGCTGTCCGAGCAAGTTGGAAAAATGAATTTCTGGGAGTTTGTTCTTCGCGAACGCGAGAGAAGGACCGCGAACGCGAAGAACAAATGCCTGGACAGCAGAATAAAGTTCAAACTTCGTCCCATTTGCCATTTTTGACGATTTGGAGCTCGGGTAAGGCGATTTTTCGGGAGATTTTTGGAGAAATCAAAAGGGTAAGTACTCTTAACTCAATTTTGGTTGTATAGCTCGAATCTATTGCAAGTTTTAGTCTTTAATTTGAGAATTTTTGTTAAAAATGGTAGAAAACCCTCTTGGATAAAATCAAGGATTTGATGGGCCATTTGTGGTCCGATTTGGGTGTTCTTGGCATGGTTAGACTCGTGTTGAGATAAGGAATCCGAAAATGTAACTTTCGTAATTTTTTGAGAAGCGTACCGAAAGTCGGGTTTTGGCAACTTGTGGGTTTTGGTGAATTTTGAGTTATTTTGATTGGATAATGCCCAATTGGCCTATTTTGACGTGATTCTATTGATTTTATCAGATACTACTCTTGTGGAGGCCGACATTCGTGGCAAGAGGGTTATTACTTAGCGGTTTTGTACCGGAATTGAGGTAAGTGGCTTGTCTAACCTCGCGTGGGGGAACTTTCACCCCTAGGATATTATGTGATAGTTTAAATGCCTTGTACGCGAGGTGACGGGCGTGTACATGCGCTGGTTGTTGTAACACACACTTTACTTGAATTGTCCGATTAGTGATATTTCTGTTCTTAGCTGATAAAAGTGTTACCATTACCCGGTATTACTTAGAAAAGCATGATTAGCTGGGATTCAACATGTTTAATTGCCTAGTTGATTTACTTGAACTCTTGATAAATTGTTGGCACTAATTTCGGTGAAGTTGTAATTTAACATATTATATTCTCTCTGTGTGTTTTCTTTATTTGATGTGTTGGTGGACTGCGGGTTCAATTCCCGGAGATCCCAGGGCTGTGGGTTCGATTCCCGGAGACCCGGAGTGATATTGTTTGTGGACTGCGGGTTCGATTCCCGGAGATCCTGAGATTATTGAAATGTGGACTACGGGTTCGATTCCCGAGATCCCGAGATTATTGAAATGTGGACTACGGGTTCGATTCCCGAGATCCCGAGATTATTGAAATGTGGACTACGGGTTCGATTCCCGAGATCCCGAGATTATTGAAATGTGGACTACGGGTTCGATTCCCGAGATCCCGAGATTATTGAAATGTTGACTACGGGTTCGATTCCCGAGATCCTGAGTTATTGGTAGAGACTGCGGTTTCGATTCCCGGAGATCCTGAGCTATTGAGATATTATTGAGACATGGGTCGCGGGTTCGATTCCCGGAGACCCAGGGGTGCTGTTAATGGGACTGTGGGTTCAATTCCCACAGATCTTGGATTTGTTTATTTGAGTTGTTTATTTGTTGTTAGCTTAATTGTAGACAGTTGCAGTAATCATCATAATGTTGTTATTTCGGAAATTATTATCATTTAAACTGTTTATTTTGTTATCATCATTATATTATTGTTCTCTCAGTAGGGCCCTGACCTACCTCGTCACTACTCCATCGAGGTTAGGCTTGGCACTTACTGAGTACCGCTGTGGTGTACTCATGCTACTCTTCTGCATATTTTTGTTGTGCAGATCCAGGTACATCAGAGCAGGCTCGTGCTAGGTGATTTCCGCAGCTTTTCTGGAGACCTCGAGGTATGATCTGCTACGTCCGCACATCCGGAGGCTTTCCTTCTATTCTAGTAGTACTAGTTGACATTTTTCTTCATTTCGTTGTTAGATACTCTTTACACATAGAGCCACGGTTGTATTTTCTCTTTTAGTCTGTGTTACCGTGGGGTTCCGGATCTTGGTAGTGTTTTATTCATTGTGTGATGGATGTATGTGCCAAGCGGCACGGATTACATATCTTTTATGCTATTTTTCCGCTGTTTCTTATTTAAGTATTTATAATTTGTATATTCCGCAACGTGTTAGGCTTACCTAGTCCTGGGGACTGGGTGCCATCACGACATGTTCACAATTGGTGAACTAGGGTCGTGACAAGTTGGTATCAGAGCTCTAGGTTCATAGGAGTCACGGGACACGGACCGGTTACTTAGAGTCTCGCTGATTGATACGGAGACGTCTGTATTTATCTACGAGAGGCTATGTAACTGTTTAGGAAACTCTTCAATTCTTTTGGATTCTTTGTCGTGCGACATTTTTGGCATCAAAAATCTAAACTACTGCTTTCTATTCTCTCACAGATGGTGAGGACACGAGCTAACCGCGATGATCGGGTACCCGTGCCCCCTGTTGCTGCCGTCAGAGGCCGGGGCCGAGGTAGAGGACGAGGACGCGCCCGAGGTGCAGCCACAGCACCATCGCGCGCTGCCGCTGAGGTGCCACCGGTAGACCAGGTTGGAGCGCAGGCACCTGGTACACCGACTACAGCTGCTACTACTCCAGCACTACAGGAGACCCTGGCTCAGTTCATGAGTATGTATACCACTTTAGCCCAGGCAGGATTGCTTCCTCTTGTTGCAGCTACATCTCAGGCCGGGGGAGGGGCCCAGACTCCCGTAGCCGTTACACCGGAGCAGCGTGTGCCAGTGGGACAGGTTCCAGATATTTTGGTTATGCCTCCTGCCGCCCCAGCACAACCAGGAGGTGGACCAGCTGCCTCTGAGGACGAGCAGCGTAGATTGGAGAGGTTCAAGAAATATGACCCTCCAGTGTTTAGTGGTCTGGTTTCAGATGATGCATTGGGTTTTCTAGAGGAGTGTCATCGTATTCTTCGTACTATGGGGATTGTGGAGACCAGCGGGGTTTCCTTCACTGCTTTTCAATTTCGCGGGGCCGCTTATGATTGGTGGCGCACGTATGAGTTGGATAGTCCAGAGGAGTCTGCTTCATTGACTTGGACGCAGTTTTCAGATCTGTTTTTGAGGGAGTTTGTTCCACAGAGCCTTAGGGATTCTTGGCGCTCGGAGTTTGAGCGGTTGCGACAGGGCTCCATGTCAGTATCGGAGTATGCCATCAGTTTCACCCGTCTGGCCAGGCATGCACCGGCCTTGGTAGCCACGGTTCGGGAGAGAGTGCGGAGATTTATTGAGGGCCTGATTCCGCCTATCCGATCCAGCATGGCCAGAGAGAGTTGGAGACAGATATATCTTATCAGCAGGCAGTTAGCATTGCCAGGAGGATCGAGAGTATGCTCCCTAGAGAGCGGGGAGATAGAGAGGCCAAGAGGTCTCGTGAGTCGGGCCATTTCTTTGGTGCCCGCACTTCAGCAGGCGGTCGTTTTGGCAGGGGATATTCCGGTCGTCCGGTTCACTCAGCATTGCCCGCAGCCGGTAGCACTCCAGGTCTTCCAGCACCACATGAGCCTTATTATGCTCCCCCAGTTTCCAGTGCACCTCCTGTGCGGGGTCCTTCCAGGGGTCAGACTAGTGGGGGTGAGGCCGGTCAGTCACAGCCACCGCGTCCTCCCATAGCTTGTTTTGAGTGCGGGGATACTCGCCACCTGGTTAGGGAGTGCCCCAGGCGTAGGAGGGGAGCACCTCACCAGTCTTCGCAGCATCAGCGTGGCTCTCAGGGTCAGCAGGCTATCATTCCAGCTCCAGCTGCTATTCCACCTGCCCAGCCAGCCAGGGGCGGGGGTCAGGGTTCTAGAGGCCGCCCTCGAGAGGGGGACAGGCCAGATTCTATGCTATTCCTGATCGCGCTGCGGCTGTTGCATCTGACTCTGTTATCACAGGTATTATTCTGGTTAGTCACAGGGAGGCATCGGTTCTATTCGACCCCGGTTCCACTTTTTCATATGTGTCTTCTTACTTTGCTTCTCATCCTGGGTGTGCCTCGGGATTCTTTGAGTGCCCCCATTTATGTTTCCACTCCGGTGGGTGATTCTTTGGCTGTCGACCGCGTATATCGGTCGTGTTTGATTACCATTTGTGATTTTGAGACCGGAGCGGATCTATTGCTGCTCGGGATGGTCGATTTTGATATTATTCCGGGCATGGACTGGTTGTCGCCCCATTATGCTATTCTTGATTGTCACGCCAAGACCGTGACGCCGGCTATGCCGGTATTCCACGTATTGAGTGGAGTGGTACTCTAGATCACACCCCTAGCCGTGTTATTTCTTTTCTCGGAGCTCGCCGTATGGTTGAGAAGGGGTGTGCCGTCTATCTAGCCTATGTGCGGGACGCCGGCATTGACACTCCCTCTATTGATTCTCGTTCACGTGGTACGTGACTTTGCCGATGTATTTCCGGCTGATCTTCGGGCATGCCGCCCGACGGAGATATTGACTTTGCTATTGACTTGTTGCCGGCACTCGGCCCATTTCTATTCCACCGTACCGTATGGCTCCTCCCGAGTTGAAGGAGTTGAAGGATCAATTACAGGAGTTATTGGGCAAGGGTTTTATTCGACCCGGTGTTTCGCCTTGGGGTGCTCTTCTGTATTATTTGTGAAGAAAAAGGATGGTTCTATGCGTATGTGTATTGACTATCGTCAGGCTGAACAAGGTTACGGTGAAGAACCGGTATCCTTTGCCCCGTATTGATGATTTATTTGACCAGCCACAGGGGGCGCACAGGTGTTTTCTAAGATTGATTTGCGCTCCGGGTATCACCAGCTGAAGATTCGGGAGCCAGATATCCCGAAGACTGCCTTCGGGACCCGGTATGGTCACTATGAGTTCCTCGTGATGTCTTTTGGGCCGACTAATGCCCCAGCAGCCTTTATGCATTTGATGCACAGTGTGTTCAGGCCTTATCTGGACTCGTTCGTGATTGTCTTCATTGATGATATTCTAGTATATTCCCGGAGCCGGAAGGAGCACGAGCAGCATTTGAGGATAGTGCTTCAGATTCCTGAGGGAGAAGCAGCTTTATGCCAAGTTCTCTAAATGTGAATTTTGGTTGAGTTCGGTGGCATTTTTGGGCCACGTGGTGTCGAGTGATGGTATTCGAGTAGATCCGAGGAAGGTGGAGGCCGTGCAGAGTTGGCCCAGACCCTCCTCCGCTACCGAGATTCGCAGTTTCCTTGGTTTGGCGGGCTATTACCGTCGTTTCGTAGAGGGGTTCTCTTCGATTGCAGCACCTATGACTAGATTGACCCAAAAGGGTGCCCCTTTTCAGTGGACAGACGAGTGTGAGGCGAGCTTTCAGAAGCTCAAGACAGCTTTGACTTCGGCCCCTATATTGATGTTGCCTACAGGTTCGGGGTCCTATACTGTATATTGTGATGCCTCACGAGTTGGACTCGGTGCGGTATTGATGCGGGACGGTAGGGTGATTGCCTACGCGTCGAGACAGCTGAAGGTGCATGAGAAGAATTATCCTGTTCATGATTTGGAGCTAGTTGCCATTGTTCACGCCTTGAAAATTTGGCGTCATTATTTATATGGGGTTCCTTGTGAGATCTACACTGATCACCGGAGCTTGCAGCACTTGCTTAAGCAGAAGGACCTGAATATGCGTCAGAGGAGATGGTTGGAACTACCGAAGGACTATGATATTACTATTCTCTATCATCCGGGCAAGGCTAATGTGGTTGCCGATGCCTTGAGTCGTCGGGCAGAGAGTTTGGGGAGTTTGGCATATCTACCAGCTTTGGAGAGGCCTATGGCGATGGATGTTCAGGCTTTGGCCAGGCATTTTGTTAGACTGGATCTTTCGGAGCCCAGCCGGGTTCTAGCTTGTGTGGTTTCTCGGTCTTCTCTATTTGACCGCATCAGGGAGCGTCAGTTCGACGACCCTTATTTGCTTGTCCTTCAGGATAGAGTTCGGCGTGGTGATGCTCGAGATGTTACCATCGGGGATGATGGAGTTATGAGGATGCAGGGGCGTA